>JBBPBX010006033.1:786-36471 GCA_038048925.1 Garcialebias charrua
ATATATGTATATATATATATATATATATATATATATATATATATATATATATATATATATATATATATATATATATATATATATATATATATATATATATATATATATATATGTATATATATATATATATATATTTTTTTTTTCTCTCTCTTTTGTTTTCTATTGTTTATTGTTTGTTTGTTTATTGTTTATGGAAATTCTATCATTGCTGTTCATTGTTCTTTAGTTTTAGCAGGTCGCTTTCGTAAATGAGCCCATGAGGTTCAAAAGATTTACCTGACTAAATAAAAGTTGAATGAATATATATATATATATACAGTATATATATATATTTCACTTTTTGTGCAACACAAAATCCCTCTAAATAGTTGGTAAACAGTTAGGGACTATAGGGGTGGGCGATATGACTCAAATATTATATTGTGATGTTTCAGAGCATTCTGATGATAACGATAAATTTCTTGATATAACAAAAAAAAAAAAAACCTAACAGAAATCAAAGTTATTTATTTCACAAAATTAGCATGTTGCTTTGCAGTATTATATAAATTTTTAAAAAACAAAGGGTAATTTTACTGAAATTACTTTATTTAGTAAAGTATTCAGTCTCCAAGTATAAAAATAAAAATGATCCTTTTGTTATTTAGATTGAAAAAGTCTGCACAAAATATAGATCAACAAAATCCACCACAAAAACTAAAGTGCAGGTGTAGTTTCCCAAAACAACTAAATAAAATGAAGCTTTAAGATCTGTTGAGCATAAATGAAACCTACAACAAAATATGTGTTGTCTTTAAATGAGCTAGAACTTCCAGAACTTGTAACAAGGTGATCAGCTGACCCTGAAGCTTGTTGGTGTTTCAGCTTCATCTATTCATGCAGGAATGATTAATTTCTCTGATTAATTTTTTTAACTGATCTGTCTCTGATCACCTGCCTCTTGGTCCGTGGACCGACTGTGGAACTCAAGAAACAGTTGAGCTGCGCGTGTTTGTACCGACAGTTTAGAGCGGGGGAGACGCAGCCTGCACCGGCAGCTCAGAGAGCGGTGAGGGAGGGGGAGAGAGACGAGCTGTCTGTACCTGCAGTTTAGAGCTGGATGGAGAGAAGCTGAGACGCACGTTGTTTGTTTTTAGCATTTTAGCTAGCTAGTATTGCGCGTACCGCATTTTCCGAACTACAAGTCGCAGTTTTTTGCCTAATTTGCATGCCCTGTGACTAATAGAGAGGTGAGACGTGTTTATGGATTTTTTCCCATATTTTTGGACCAATTTTTGGCTCAGATATGACCGTTTTTCATTTTGGCAAAAAATGGTGCAGTACCACTTTTGTCCGCTAGGGTACACCGACCGTTCCCACCTCATGTGTCCGAAGGCAGCCTCCTCTGGTCGGGCTGACTCTGTCGCAGCCCGGCCTCCTGATCTGGAGCTCTGACACTTCCAGAGAGTCCACCGACCGTTTCCAGCTCATGTGTCCGAAGGCAGCCTCCTCTGGTCGGACGCACTCTGTCGCTGCCCGGCCTCCTGCTCTGGAGGTAACTACTGTTAGCTGTGTTTGTTAGCAAGATAAGTCAAGAACCACAGGACAAATTTTTATCAAACTTACAGGAAGTAATCACTGTATGGACATTTACAACTGACTAGCTTTATGAGATGTTTGAGATAAAATTCGATGTTTTATGGGCATAAACATGTCGCGGCTAGCTTCGGGTTTTTTCCGTGTATATTTTAGCTAATAGCTCATAAACAACTCTGCGGATTTTCTTTAAACTTACAGAAAGTAATTATTTGGTGTTAATTTACAAACTGTTAGCTGTCGGAGTTATTTGAGATAAAATTCGATGTTTTATAGACGTAAATGTGTCGCGGTTAGCTTCGGTTTTTTTTGTGTATATTTTAGCAAATAGCTCATAAACCACTCGGCGGATTTTCTTTAAACTTACAGAAAGTAATTATTTGGTGTTCAATTACAAACTGTTAGCTGTCGGAGTTATTTGAGATAAAATTCGATGTTTTATAGACGTAAATGTGTCGCGGTTAGCTTCGGGTTTTTTTGTGTGTATATTTTAGCAAATAGCTCATAAACCACTCGGCGGATTTTCTTTAAACTTACAGAAAGTAATTACTTGGTGTTCATTTACAAACTGTTAGCTGTTGGAGTCGTTTGAGCTAAAATTAGATTTATTCAGAATTTATTTTTGCAGCGAGCACGACCGTTTGGAAGACGTCAAAGCGAAACAATTTAAATCCAGCAGATTTGACCATTACGTGAATTTATTAAGGAACGGTTAAGCTAAGACACATCTTTGCTATAATTTTCAGCAGACAAATAATTGTTTTTACCGTGTTAATCTTGTTAAAAGTCCTTCCGTGCATGCTTCTGTGGCCGCCATTTTCAGCAGGGCAAATGAGGCGCTGACGCGTCGCGTAGCGGTGACGCATAATAGATGCGACTTAACTGAAGGTGTGACATGTTTATGGATTTTTCCAATTTATTGCCAAAAATTGGACAAAGCGACTTATAGAAAGGTGAGACTTATCAGGCGGAAAATACGGTAACTAATTAGCGTTACACCAGTACAGACAGGTGGAGGGGAGGTGCGCAGTTCGGTTTGGTAGTTCGAAGTGCTGGGTTATTAAGGGGGCGGGGCAGTGGCACCCTGACGTACTACATCAAAAGTATCATGATATCATTTTTTTGCCCGGGCAAGCTTTTTTTACCTGTATTATCGTGAACGATATGATATGGCCCAGCCCTAAGGGACTATAAAACAATTCTTAATAAAAGTAGAAACTTTTTTTTTTTTTTACTGACAAAAAACAACACTGTTTGAATAACAATGTAAAATAGTGTATGACAAGGTGAAAACAACAACAAATAAAAGGCTACTAACTCAAGCAGAAATGATCAAGCTTTCCTTTAAAAGTTACATGTATTTAGTTGTAGAACCTCTGGATGTTCTCACCGACTGATTTGCAAGCTGAGTTAAGGTCTGGATGCGCTGAGCGTTCCACTTGAAGGGCATGTTTGGGTTGTACACAGCTTCCACCAGGACTCTGTCACCGACCTGGGGAGTCTTCCCTTTCACAGCACTGTGAAAGATATTAAAAAGTAAATAAAACAAAGACAATCAATTATATATTACAGTAACTCAAACTGTATGACACTACATTAAGATGCATTGAATGCATTTAACTACCCAGTCACCTGAGCTGAAAGAAAACATCTTCATCTACAAAGCCGAATGTATCATGCAGTTTATTGACCACACCAGTGAAGACTCGTTGCTTCTGTGGCTGCTGTTGGTGGCTTGAACGAGGTGTTGGATATGACACAGTAATCTGGGCGGTCTGCTGGGGGTTGGACAAGCCCATGCTGGTGGGCAACGCAATGGGGGGCTGAAAGACAGATAAAAATTAAAAACAGATCATAAAAAACAACTACATTTAGGACAAATTGATTGTGAAAAATCGGGGAATACTGCAAGAAAACAAAACGATACATTTTGGTAGCCAACTTCACTCATTCTTGAATTAAACACAAGAAAACTGACCCAAGTTTAAAGTTTATACATTTTATTTTAAAATTTATTTACCTGAGAGATCAGAGCTTGCTGAGGCTGAGGAAGCTGTGAAGTTAAAAAGGAAAAAAAAATAATGTGACCATTTCATTAACTTCAAGCAATCCTATGAATATTTTTAATGACATATAAACATGATGCTAACTGAGTAAATAATGGTTTAAATACATTCAGGATTTAAATAATGTAAAACTTATAAACTGAACCTTAGAAAGTAGGAATGCGTGATATAAGGGGTACACGGTAGAAACAACATTTAGCCTACGATAGAGATCTGTATTCTACCGGCTAACCGCAGTAATGTTGTGTCTGATGTAAAATCAGAATTGTCAGATTTAATCGTTACTTTTTTTGTTTAAAACTGTGCATCAGTGGTGTTAAAGTGTAAAATCAGAGTTGTCAGATTTGATCGTTACTAACTGTGCATCAGAGGTATTAAAAGTGTAAAATCAGAGTTGTCAGATTTGATCTTTACTTTTTTAGTTTAAAACTGTGCATCAGAGGTGTCAAAAGTGTAAAATCAGAGTTGTCAGATTTGATCGTCACTTTTTTAGTTTAAAACTGTGCATCAGAGGTGTCAAAAGTGTAAAATCAGAGTTGTCAGATTTGATCGTTACTTTTTTAGTTTAAAACTGTGCATCAGAGGTGTTAAAAGTGTAAAATCAGAGTTGTCAGATTTAATTGTTACTTTTTGTGTGTTGAAAACTATGCGTAAGTGGTGTTAAAGTATTTTCTTCGAGAGCTATCGGTAAGTAGCGAAGCTACAAGCTAACCACATCCGGCTTGCCGTAGTGTTGCCGTATTCGGATGCATGCAAAAAATGCTGTGTTCCGTCGAAAGTTTTTTTTCCCTTTCTGTCGAAAGATAAAGCGTTGGTCAGATTTAGAGAAGCCTGCTCTCTGATCTGTGAAAAGAAGGCTGTGTTGTGTGATTTTACAGCAAGACCCTCTGGTCAAAGCCACAGAGGAAACTCGTCGCCATGTCAGCTCTCCTTTAAGTGGAAGACGACGCCCACTAGAGGGTTGGAGGGTTAAAGCTCCACTGACATGATTTTCTAACTTTTCAAAAAATGGCACAACATATATAAATATTAAGATTGACCCCTGACCGTTTTTGCTAAAATAATGTGAAATGAATGAAAATTCCTCTCAAAAATAGTTTAAAATTAGCGCCGTTTTTTTACACGGTAAATTCGGGTTTTTCCGGTCACGTGATTGTAACGTCAGATAAAGAACTTTGCTCCAACCGCACATTGAATACAATGGACAAAAATATAAACGCATCCGTCGAATTTAGCCATTTAAAACTGTAGATATTAGCGATATGGCTTCAGTTCGTGAAGAAGAAGTTATTTTGAGTGGTGAACAACAAACAGCAATGTTTCTTTTTGCCGTGTTGCTTGTTTTTTTCTCAGGAGAGGTTGCACATTCATGAAGTGGGCCCTTTGCTGACATCTGGTGCTCATTTCATGTATGTGCAACCTCTCCTGGAAACAAAACAAGCAACACGGCAAAAAGAAACATTGCTGTTTGTTGTTCATCACTCAAAATAACTTCTTCTTCACGAACTGAAGCCAAATCGCTAATATCTACGGTTTTAAATGGCTGAATTCGACGGATACGTTTATATATTTCTCCATTACGGAGCTCTGTAAGAGTTCACGGTAGCTTTGCTGACATCTGGTGCTCACTTCATGGATGTGCAACCTCTCCTGAAAACAAAACAAGCAACACGGCAAAAAGGAACTTTGCTGTTTGTTGTTCATCACTCAAAATAACTTCTTCTTCACGAACTGAAGCCATATCGCTAATATCTACAGTTTTACATGGCTAAATTCGACGGATGCGTTTATATTTTTTTGATAATTAACCAGGCAAGCCACTGTAAAAAGTTCATTAAATATGTAAAAAAGCTAAGTCTGGTCCTCTGGACATTCAAAAAAGCAACAACAAAAAAAAACTGTCTACAGTATTTGTTTTTTTAATGTCCAGAGGATCAGACTTAGTTTTTTTTTTATTTTAATTTTTAATATTTTTCTACCTGGAGCATGCATCAGGGTAAGTTTATTGTAAAGCGCTTTGGGGCTCCTCACAGGGGGCTGGAAAGCGCTATATAAATAAGCTCCATTTACCATTTACCAAGTTCATTAATACTTGAAACAATTGATAGTGGGATATCAATTGTTGATATCACGCTATCAACAATGTTATGCATATATACACATAATATATGTATACACATATGTGTATATACACATATATGTGCATATGCACATAATATATGTGTATACACTTACATCTGTATATATACACATAATATACAGTATATGTATACACTAATGTATTGTGTATACACATAATATATATGTGTATATACACATAATATATATGTTTATATACACATACATGTGTATATAAACATAATATATATGTGGATATACACATACATCTGTATATATACACATAATATATATGTATACACGTATATATTGTGTGTATATACACAATATATATGTGTATATACACATATATGTGCATATACACATAATGTTTATATACACATACATGTGTATACAGTATACACATAATATATACGGTATGTGTATATACACATACACGTGTATATATGCAATCCCTTCGGATTGCACGCTCAATGTGAACTCGCATACGTGCAATTCTCTGTCTGGAGGATCCTCCGTGGAAAATTAAAAGAATCCGAAAAAAAAAAGAAAAAAAAAATCCGAAAGACAAAGTCCGTGGAAACTTAAAAGACCATTACATCAGCATGTTTAGGGACACAACAGTGTTCGTGATAATGTTTAACTTGCTTCTGAAACGCGAGTTTCTCTTTTCTAGCTGTCTAAGTTCCTCAAAGCGGAAGCTAGCGAGCCGCATCCGCTCAGGCGGATGTGACGTCAGCGCCGTAGGTGCAAAGAGCCTATTGAGGGCTGACCCTGTGATGCCCACCCACTGCTCCAACCTAGCAATGAGGATCTCATGGTCGATGGTGTCAAAGGCGGATGTAAGGTCCAATAGGACAAGCAGCAGAGAATCACCAGTGTCTGTGGATAAGAAGATATCATTAAAAATCTTCAGTAGGGCAGTTTCAGTGCTGTGGAGAGGTTTAAAGCCAGATTGGAATAACTCAAGGACAGCGTGATCCTCCAGGAAGCACTTCAACTGGGACTCGACTATTTTCTCTAGAAGTTTAGAAACAAATGGGAGTCTGGAGACAGGCCTGAAGTTGGATACTACTGAAGGGTCAAGATTTGGTTTTTTCAGGNCTCCGCCTTCTGTTCTCTGATTGGTCCGGTCAAAAATCTACCGGAGAAATCGTTGTCTATGAGAGAAGTCCCAGACCCTAGTACAAAGCGAAGTGAAGGACAAGGGTCTGGTTTTAACCAGGCTACTCTAGACCTAGTAGTGGAATTTTCTTAATTGAGATTATTGTTGTATAGCAGTTTTCAAAATAAACGATGGCAAAAGGACACCCTATGCTTTTTTTTTTATTCCTACTGCGTTTTATATATAAAAAAAAAAAAATCATGATATATATCGTTATTGCCACCCTTCACAATATATATTGTGATATGAATTTTATGCCACATCGCACATCCCTATAAAAAAGGTTCGAGTTTGACTATCTTTTTGCTACTTTGACTCACTTATTTTCGAGTAAAGATGCAAACCAAAACATGAAGCCGCATGATTTGCATGTTCTCTCCGTGCATGCGTGGGTTTTCTCCGGGTGCTCCGGTTTCCTCCCACAGTCCAAAAACATGCATGTTAGGCTGATTGGTAACTCTAAATTGACCCTGGGTGTGAGTGAGACAGGTCTCTCTTGTAAATGAGTCCCTGTGGCTCAACGAGGCTAGCCTGTATAAATAAAGGTTGAATGAATGAATGAAAATGATGACTCTAAACTGAGTACTGTAATATATTTTCATCTAAATTCAACGTGTGACACAAAAGCCTTTTGTCCACCTGATGAGGTACATTGTACAGTTGCTGTTGAGGGGGTTGCTGGGGAGGTTGTTGCTGCTGCTGTTGTTGTTGTTGCTGATACTGCTGGAGTGCGTTATTGATCTGAGACTGAAGACATTAAAGAACAAATGGGCAGTCGATTAAAGTGTCACAACGACAAGATGCACACAAATTGCTGCCTTAGGCACAACACTGCCTGACCTGCTGTAGTGCTGCTGCTGCAGCAGCTGCTGCAGCTTGCTGCTGCAACGCAGCGGTTTGCTGAGACAGCTGATAATTTGCTGCAGATTGGTTGCTGAGGGACACTGCAGCCAAAGCTGACTGCTGAGAGTAAACAGAGGGAGATGCTCCCAAAAGAGACTGTTGCTGCACCCCAAGAGCTGCAAGGGTAAAAGAAAATAGAAACACATATTTTGGCACGAGTTATCCCGGACATGATATTGTAAAGGAGCTTGTGTTCACTTATTTTCTTCTAAAGACTAAAATGCAGGTTTAAAGTACATTCAATCCAAATTAACTTGCTTGCTTTACTCACAGTGCAGACTGTTGAGGTCAAGAGACTGTGAGTGGCCTGGTTGAGACACAGCTGTGGGAGCAAACTGAGTCGCCCATGGCGGATTTTTCTGTCCCCCGAACTGGGCCATGGCTCATTCAGGTTCAGGGCAGTCTTTACTCACCAGGCAAATGCTCTCACTGGAAACATAAACACATTAAATCAAACCCAAGGTGTAAAGCTCGGTGTATGTAAAGTGCAGATGTTCAGTTGTTACAAAACCAACAGTGAAGTCTAAAACAGAATCCAACAAACATGGTGTTGACTCAGCGTTGTGTCCTCACAAACATCAAATGTATAATAAATACATTTAACCATTCTAATATTGTTTTACAATGACCTCACAAGTCATTACCATTGACTGACTTTTGTGTACAATGAGGGTGGATGATTTTTCCAAAGTACAGGTAGTCCCCGACTTACGAGCGCTCTTACTTACGAGGTTCCGGACTTACGAGCTCACTAACGAACAGTAAATTTGTAAAGAACATACAAAAAATACAGCACTTTTATGTGTTTTTAGATGAAAGTGTGTTAGCTAACCGTTTGTAAACAAGTTTCTGAGCATGTTTATGAACTAGTATGAACGTTTGTGTTGAAAAACGAGTGTTCGTAGTAGCGCTAGCATAAATTTTCCGACTTACGACCGAAAATCCGGACTTACGAGAACACGTGTTTTGTGTTCCGACGTACGAGATTTTCGTCTTACGAGATAGTCATAGGAACGGAACTCGCTCGTAAGTCGGGGACTACCTGTAGTTTGAACAGTTTTTAGTTTGTTTAAAACAATGATAAAATGTCTAAAATTCTAAACTGAGGCACATTTTTTGAAGTCATCACTATACAAACATTTACACGGTAGAGAAAGCTGTCAGAGTTGCCTTGGAAACTGTTGTAACTGTGTGCTTTGGCTGTAAACAACAAGAACAATTACGCACGACAACAAACACAAACAATACAAAGAGTTAGTCGTCTCATTCATCTGGACACTTTTTGTTCTGACAAGAGCCAAAAATACAGAGTTGTGTGCAGTTGGTTAAAAGTATTTTAAAGCTGTATTAAAAGAGAAACTTGTTTCAGCTCCAAAAGCAAAACAAAATACTTGTGTACTGGTATGTCATAGGACAAACAAGTATGTTTTGTTTTGTTTTAAACGTTTATTTATTTCATAATAATTAAAAACACAAATACCATTTCAAATTCAAATTAATAAATACATATAAAATAAAAGGTAGCAGAAGAAGAATAATATCTTATCATATCTGCCCCTTCTTAACAAAATCATTTTTTTAAACAAACAAAATCAAGCAATGAAAACAAAATAGCATAGCAAAGAACATATTTTTGTCACATTACTCATTATAATTAATAGATATTTACAAACTTATATATATCTTGTTAACAGAATATTCTTGATCTTTTTCTTAAATAAAAATAATGATTTCTCATTTTTAATATCACAGTCCAAACTATTCCATAAACTTATGCCTTTTATAGAAGTTGATCTACCCCTCAAGCTGGTTCGATACTTCGGTTTGACAAAAATGTCCGTACCCTTTAAATTGTAACAACTAATCATTTTAGTAAAATATATTTGAATGTGTGGTGGTAGTACAGTATGTTGTTCTGTATGTGAATTAGTTATGAACAAAATAACTATATAAACCACCTTATCAAATATATTTATTTGAAATATCGCTGTCCCAGAGACACAGACACAACAGAACACTCATGCAATTTAAAAAAATACTCGAGTGTTTTTCTAAATTTACATCATTTTACTCAAAACTTTACCTGGTTAAAAAAAAATAAAAAAAATAACTGTCTATTTACACTTCATCAGTCTATTTTATTGACAGTACAAGCAGAGGAGGGTGCTGCTGAAACAAGTCGAGTTTATCTTCAGTGCAGAGCTCAGCCTTTTAGGTTCATTTGAATAAAAAAGCTCTGAGGTGGCCAGGAAAAAAAAAAAAGCAAGGAGGTGGAAAAAAAAGGAAAGCCATAAAATCCTTGTACAGTATTTATCCTCTTTCCTACTGTCACTGCCTCATTATAAGTGGAAGCACATGTTTGGAAACTACACTTTTAAAGTGAGCTGTTTACTTGCTTGTTTATTTACTTTTTCATTTAATCCAAGTGGCTGTGTTAATTTTCAGAAAGATAAGATAGAACTTTATTGATCCTGCAGAAAATACATAGGCTTACTGTACTTTTCAAAGAGGTATGCAGTACATATTTTTAGAATGTTCCACAAGCTGTTCATTATATTTTACCAGGAAAAACCCAATAAATCATATAAAAATACTGTGTTCCCTCGTGCTAGTATTATTACTCAAAGATGATTCTGTGTAGTAAAAAAGACTGCTGAAATTCTGTTTCAGTGCAAGAAAAATAAAACTTTTTACCTGATGAGATAATCAAACTTAGAGTATGACTGCATATGATTTTAGGTTTTTATTAAATGTCTATAATAACTTCTGCACCCAAACATTTGTTTTTTATACGTGTCATTGTTTAAAATGAAAACTTGGGTGTCATCAGCGTTTTTTTTAATTTATAGATTTAAACTGTCTCTTTGTGTCCTTTCAACTTCCTTTACAATATTGTTTGAACAAGTTTATTATAAATACATAAATTGCCGGTATTGTACTCTTTATTACTATAAAAGTAGCTGTTTTTTAAAATATATTATAGCTCACCAGTTACGAGGTTCACACATTGCAGCACGACACACAGAGCGATATTTTGCCATTTCTTGTTAACCTGACGTCATTTGGTCTGCATAAAAATATTGACATTTCATAAAAACGCAACATATACTGGAACAAATAGAAATGTGAACGCTGAAACCTCTGTTATCAAGAACTTTTCATAGCTAAGCAGCTGCTGAAACAGCAGCTAGCAAACCACGACGGTCAATCCTGCTAACACGTTAGCCACTCTGACAGATAGCTAACGCGAGCAGCTAACCACCAATGCATTTTTACATTTGAACAAGATAAATGTTTTACTTGTGTACTGTAGTCTGAAGTTGCTAAATAGGACGTTTTAAGTTAGATTCTAACTTCACTATCACAGTTAACACACCGTTCGTAGCTCCAAACAAATTAACCTGCAGTACTCATTTAAAGCAGATGGCTAACTGTTAGCACTTTTTAGCTTTGTTGCCAGATTAGCCTCGTGCAGGTTTGATATCTAGATCAAGGCCCTCGGTTACTCAGACGTGCATGACAACAGCTAAATTAACTCAATAAAGCTCAACATAAATTACATCACAGCCTTTGCACATTAGAATCACAGCGATGCAAATTTACAATTAACTTTCGCAACCGTAACCTGTGAAATTAAAAATTATCAACACCACTCACCGCCGTGCCCGACTCCGAGTCTAGACGTGAATTGCGCATGCGCAATCCAGGAAATAGGATCAAAGTTGAACTTTAAATTATGGTCAATTGTCCTTTCAGGGAAAAAATATTTAATATATAAAATGGAAAATATAAATCCCCCGTTGAACAAAATATTGTTGTTTACTACACACTGAAAAAAAATTAACAACCAGAAGTGACAAGAAAAATAATAAAGCCCCGAGAATGGAGGTGGTTTCATCCAGTCAGCTTTAATGTGATACAGTAAATCTAAATAAAACTGTACAAACCATATAAACAACTTAAATATCTAATAAGATGTGACACTGTAACCTTACTTTTGCTAAATGGAACTTTTAGCCCAGTTTCCAGTTCATTTTAGTATTAACAGATGCATTCACGTGTAAAAACTGTTTTGTTATCATAGGTGTAAAGTAATTGTCAGTAAACTGTCAGATCATCATATTGAATGAGACTAACCAGTATCATGAACACTAACAAAATCTTAATCTTATGAAATGATTTCAGAATAACACTATAAGAAATAAATACATCGACATATTTAATCCAAAACATAAAACTGTACGGTAGTTTAGACAGAAAACAATTAATGCATTTTTCCCACACAGTACAGTATATAATTTTTTTAATGAATAAAGCATACAGTATGTACATTTAAATTACAGATGGATAAGCGTGAAATTATTTTCTCACTTCCTTTCAGTAAAGTATAATTCCCTGAAGGAATAACTCGTTGCCAGGTGTTATTATTACTGCAGATATGTGAGATCGTAGATTGAGAAAGTTCTTAGTCTTGTAATTTTTTTTCCACTTCTTCAAAAACCTTTGCATTAATGTCATCCACTTCATCTTCTACCTGGAAAAAAAAACATCATGAAATGTAAAGTAAAAGTCAATAATGACGTCATTATCAAGCTTTTCAACTACAAAAACAGGGTGTATACAGAAATTCTTAAGTTAAATTTAATACCTTTTTAATACATCACAATATTTTTTAATACCATCACAACACTTTTTTAATACCATCATGACACTGAGCTGTAACTGTTCAGAGCAACTAATTGTAAAGTGATAGATTACTGTGATTTTCTTCCTAACATTGGTAGTAAATGTAGTTTTATAATGATTACTGGATACATCAATTTGCTTCTTGCCTCAATAAAAGCACTGACCTATTTGTTATTAAAATCCAACCCAAGACCATCATCCATCATCCCCCAACAGCTCATCCATAAACTGGACAGTCTGGGGCTGAACACCTCAATGTGTAACTGGCTGCTAGACTTCCTGACCGGGAGACCACAGACAGTACGGATCGGGAGTAACACATCTAGCACCATCACATTGAACACAGGGGCCCCACAAGGATGTGTGCTGAGCCCCCTTCTATTCACCCTGCTAACACACGACTGCACACCATCATACAGCTCCAACCACTTCATCAAGTTTGCGGACGACACAACAGTGGTAGGTCTCATCAGCAACAACGATGAGACGGACTACAGGAACGAGGTGAGCCGCTTGGCCTTGTGGTGCGGACACAACAATCTCACTCTCAACGTGGAGAAGACAAAGGAGATTGTCGTGGACTTCAGGAAGAGGGATGCACAACATGCCCCTCTGACCATCAACAGCACCGCAGTGGAGAGAGTGGACAGCACCAAGTTCCTGGGAGTGCACGTCTCAAAGGACCTGTCCTGGAGCAGGAACACTGCAGCACTGGCCAAGAAGGCTCACCAGCGCCTCTACTTTCTCCGCAAGCTGAAAAGGGCTGGAGCTTCAACCCCCATCATGTGCACCTTCTACAGGGGTGCCATAGAAAGTGTCCTGACCAGCTGCATCACGGTGTGGTTTGGTGCATGTACTGCATCATGCCGCAAGAGCCTCCAGCGCATCGTGAGAGCAGCTGAGAAGATCGTCGGCACCTCCTTGCCCTCACTGCAGGACTTACACAGCAAACGCCTCACTCGGAAAGCCCTCTGCATGGCAGGTGATCCCACACACCCACTACACAGCCGCTTTAGACTGCTGCCATCAGGGAGGAGACTGAGGAGTCTCCAGGCTCGTACCAGCAGACTGAGAGACAGCTCTGTTCATCAGGCAGTCAGAATGCTAAACACTCTGCCTGCTCTGCCTCCCCTCCCATTTGAACTGCCTTAACACAAAAAACTTTCTCACACATTACCACTCAACACAAAGTTTTTAACACTGGACCCTGTGTCATCAAACGGGTTATTCACTAAACTCTCGGTCATGTGCTCATTCAGTTTGCACTACTTCTCATATTTGCACTAATGTTTGTATTACATTACTGCCTATAGTCATACTACTGTTTACATTCACTGTTTACATTTATTAATACGGTTTACATTTATTACTACTGTTTTACATTTATTACTACTGTTTACATTTACACTACTTTTATATCTACACTACTGCTGATACATATACAGTATTCTCTGACTAGCCTTATCTAAGGATGCCAAATGTGCCTTATGTGCCTTACTGCATATGCCACTTTGCCTCTATACCAACATCAACTACCTCATACATATACTGTGTACATTAACTCATATGCTGCTGTGCCACTCTTTGCAAATGTCAATGCTAGAACCTTCAGTTTATTTTATAGATATACTTTTTATACTTTTTATACTACTATGAAAAAACTCAGGACAGTATTACACTTTTATTATTTCATTTTATGCTTATGTTCATTGGGTGTTTGGTGTTTTAGGGGTGTTTGGTGTTTCAGTGTTGGTGTAAATTTTCATACTTTTATACTACTATGAAAAAACTCAGGACAGTGTTACACTTTTACTATTTTATGCTTATGTTTATTAAATGTTTTAGTGTTTAGATGGTTACTGTTGCACCGAGGGACTGAGAGAAACGCAATTTCAATCCTGTGTATGTCCTGTACATATTGCAGTTCTGACAATAAAGTTGACTTTGACTTTGACAAAAAGTTTAATTGTTCCCACACATAATATATCTCTAATGGCAAACGAAAAACTGTAAACTTGAAAAGAGAACAGTTTAATTAAAAGAATTCAACACTGAAAACATGCACAATTCAAAAAGAGAGGGAGAAAAATGGTAACTACTGTATTTTTCATCCTGTAAGTCGCATTTTTTTGCATAATTTACATGCTTTGCAACTTATAGGCCGAAGTGACATATTTATGGATTTTTTTTCCCCATTTTTATAAACCATTTTTTGACTGAGATATGACCGTTTCCATTCATTCTGACTGGAAGAAGAAAAAAACAGCAGTACTTGATGGTCCCAGAGTAGTAATAGTTGTATGGCATGCTGTTGGCTGTTGTATCATGTAATAGGAAAACGTGCCTATAATGACAAATTTAAAAAAGTTCAAGACAAAAACAACTGGACTTTATTTATTATACTATACTTTATACTTTATTGTTTTTCTATTGCACTTTTTAGAATTTACCATGTCCTGGATGACTCAGAATCTTCACCAGCTATTAATGACTCAATCAGCCTGCCATATTCTCCCCACCTCTCTGCTTGGAACCGTCAATCCGGCTGCACCGCCCCGGTGAAATGCAGCTAATTTGACCATTAAAGTGCATTTATTAAGAAAATGACAGACTGAGACACACCTTTGCTATAACTTCGAGCTAAAAAATAATTGTTTAGGTGCTTTTCTTGTTAAATGTCGGAGAAACGAGCCGCGTTCCTCTTTCCTGCTTCTCATCCTCTGCGTGTTCACAGAGGACACTGGCAGCAAAACTTTTTTTAAATTAATCTGATTTGACCATTAAAGTGCATTTATTAAGAAAATGATAGACTGAGACACACCTTTGCTATAATTTCGAGCTAAAAAATAATTGTTCAGGTACTTTTCTTGTTAAATGTCGGAGGATCAAGCCGCGTTGCTCTTTCCTGTTTCTTTTTATAGACATGACAAAAAGCCTCGCCTCGGCCAGCTGTAGGTGCGAACAACGCACACTGACTGACGATATGACGTCAGTGTTTTAGCTAGGTCCTACTCGAACATAAATTTAGAAAACTATAGTTGTGTAGGTTTAAAAGTAACATTTATTACTTTTTAATGGCCGTAATTTGTGTTAATTTTATTTACTACCTTTTACAACCCCGCGGATACCCTGAAAAACTAAACCCAGAGTATAAAAAAAATACATCCAGTTTTCTCTTAGATGGTTTTTATCTGTACTGTAGTATCATATTTTTTGTCAAAAACAAAAAGCAAATTAAAATGTTTTTCCCACTAATTCGTTAAGTAAAGCCTAATCTGAAAAATCCCAAAAAGCTAAATTTCACCAATGTCTCTAGCATATTACGAGTTAAATATTCATTAAATAATGTTCTGAAAACAGCAAAACATTGTCTTGCTAATAGTATCTACCGTAATACCTCAAAGAAAACAAAACAGAGATGCACCAATCACCTGCTCCACTGTGTTCACTTCAGGGATATAAAACTGCATCATGTTCTGAATGCCGTTTTTGAGAGTCACTGTGGAGCTGGGACATCCTGTGCACGATCCAACCAGCTTCAACTTGACTGTGCCATTTTCAAAACCTTTAAAGATGACATCACCTCCATCCTCCTGCACTGTAGGTCTTTGTGAAACACATGAACCGTATCAGTTAGTACAGAACAGAGCAGCACAAAGGACAGATTAACAAACTTATCTCAATATAACTAACGGTATCTGTAATGAAATTTAACATCTTGCAAGTTCTGAGCAAAAAGTAACCAGAAGAAAAGCTGTCAACATAATTTAAATTTGCATTACTTTGACATGTTTGTACCTAATTCTGGTGTCCAAAAGCTCCTTTATCATTGATACGATTTCATCATCATCCTCAGAAAAACCTGGAATAAAAAAGTGAAAAACATGGCAATATTTACACAAGTCTCAGTTTTAGAATCAAACTCAGCCACAAGGATTACTCACTGCTTTCGTGGTGCACTGTTCCTGTTGTTATCGGGTCACCGCTCTCAAAGAACTTGGCAATAGCCTCTCGAGCTTGACGCGTGATGTCTGTCCACTCCACATCCTCGTCTGTCTGAAAGGAAGACAAAAGTCTCATACATAATCTCATACTCAAAAGTTTTCAAAAGGAATAAAACGACTGGAATCTGTAAAAGTGCATTTAGTGCTTACTTTGGTAACGGTGATAAAGTCAGGGCCAAAAAACACACTTTTCACCCCCTCAATTTCAAACAGGTCTCTGAAAGAAACACAGTGCTATTTAATATAGGAAAATATCACATCACAATAAAATTTGTGTTTTCACTTTATTACATATCAATACGATTAAAACTAATGTACTGTAATATGCAAAGGTGGGCGCCAGACCGCTAGGGAGCGCTAATGCGCTAATCCGCTTATAGCGTACCTAAACAATTTGTTAGCTTTACAGCGGATTGACTAACTTTTATAATTCATAAGCGGATTTGCGCTATTTTTATTTAAAATGCAGTACCGATAATAACTAATTATCTATCAGTAAAAACGAAAAAACTTATTTACGGGCCCGGACGACTGCTAACAGACCATATCCTGTCAGCGCCGGATGTGGTCCGTGACAAAAAAGCGTCCCCTCAGTCTCTTTGCTAGAGCGAGCGCTCTCAGTTAGCAGCCAGTGTGTTACTCTGCAGCCTTATTGCTTGTTTTCGAAGAGTCAGACGAAGAGTTTTTAACATGGAGGGTGAACTTATGGATGTTTCTCAGCGGCCTACGCGACGCGTCTGGATTTTAAAAAGTATTTCGCCATTTGCCCTCTTCAAAATGGCGGCCGCGACGGCCACAGAAGATAAGGACTTTCCATGAAAACACGGTAAAAACAATTATTTCTTTGCTGAGAAAAAATATATTTCTTAGCTGACTTTATAGCACAAGGTTTTTCTGAGCTTAACCGGTTCAAATGGTCAAATCTGCTGGATTAAAAAAAGTATTTCGCCATTTGCCCTGTTCAAAATGGCGGTTAGCGTGTTAGCATTAGCGTCCGCTAGCATTGCTAATACATAAGTGCTTTTGAAATTGCGGACCTAAATAAATCAATAAGTGCTTTAGAAATAGCGGAACTAATTTTTGGATTAGCGCTGCCCAGCACTGGTAATATGAAATAAATGCACACATTCATGCTGCCTGTTCCAATGTTTTCAAAAAACCAGGAGTAAGGAAATTGAATTTTCAAAAGATCACACACTCTGTGTATACTGGTACAGTATATGTAAACATTAAGTGTGTGACATTGACCATCTCATAACAAGACAATAGGTTGTAAAACTTCCAGACATATGTGGACGTTGCTTTGATTTTCACAAATCAAGGCAGGAAGTTTTAAAGCTGCAACAAAACTGTGTGATCACAAACACTGTCTACTGAGACACACAGTACATTAGAGAGTCAGAGTCAGAGAGTCTTTATTGTCATTTGCACCGCATGTGGTACATGTGATGAAAACGAGATTATGTACACGAGGTCCCAGTTACATCCAACAACAAATGAAAGAGAAAAACAGTAATAACATCTAGAACTAACTAAGAAAAACATCAACTAGTAATACACTAAGCCTAATATAGTGGGAATAAACAGCAGCACGAACATGAGTTTGTATGAGCAGATGGTCACAGATGAACACAGATGAACACAGCAACAAGAAAACAGATCAGCATCAGTATGATGTGATATTTTGCAGTGTTTATTTTTTATTTTATTTTTATTTATTCATGAGTCTAACAGCCTCAGGGTAGAAGCTGTTCCTCAGTCTAGTGGTTCTACACTTGATGCTCCTCAACCTCCGTCCTGAGGGGAGTGGGGCAAAGAGTGAGTGTGCTGGATGAGTGAGGTCTTTCATGATGCAGGTGGCTCTTTTCCTGCATCTGGAGGTATAAATGTCTGTGATTGTGGGGAGACTGACTCCAACAGACTTCTGTGCAGCCTTCACCACTCTCTGCAGAGCTTTCCTCTCTTCAACTGTGCAGCCTCCATGCCACACGTTGATGCTGGAGCACAGGATGCTCTCCACTGCACACCTGTAGAAGGAGGTGAGGACTGGGCTGCTCAGACCAGCTCGTCTCAGCCGTCTGAGGAAGTAGAGTCTCTGATGACCTTTCTTGATCAGGCTGGTGGTGTTGTTGCTCCAGCTGAGGTTATCATTCATGTGTACACCCAAGTATTTGTAGCTGGAGACCACTTCCACTGCAGACCCACCTATTTTCAGTGGGGCATGGGTGTGTTTGTTCCTTCTGAAGTCCACAATCATCTCCTTTGTCTTCTTCACATTCATGTGAAGATTATTCTCTTTGCACCAGCTCTCCAGGTGTTCCATTACAAAGGTTTAAAACAAAAAAGTGCATTAATGTTACAACAAAGATTTTAAACAGAAAACAAAAGTTTTCCCTTTCTCTTAGCATTGATACTTAATTTATGAATGAAATTTTTTTTTTGTTTGTTGCAGAAATGGTTCTTTGGGGCATTGTTCACTCCTTCCTTTATACATTAATCTGTTATGCACTTAATGCCCCTCCACATGCTCCGAGGGTCTTGTGAGGTGAAATGACCCTCAATCTTCTGTGCATACTGTATTTGGCTTTGGCCCTCTTAATGCCAGCAACCAGCTCTCTCCTTGTCTTCCGCAGCTTTTCTGAGTCTCCAGACTTGAAGGCAGTGTTCCTGGCTGCCAGCAGGGTGCGAACTTCTCATTCAACCAAGGTTTTGTGTTGAGATAAGTGAATTTGTATCTAGAAAAACTAGGCACAGGCACACCACTAAAAAGTTGTATAAAAAAGGCAACCAATTTCTAAAAAATACATTTAAAAAAATCAGCAACTGCAGAAAGATTGGAGATGTTGTAAAAATCTTGACACTTTGTAAGTAGAATAAAAAGAAATGATGGATAACTTAGTGCTGCATGCACACACACATTCAACCTTTATTTATACAGGCTAGCCTCGTTGAGTCATGGGGACTCATTTACAAGAGGGACCTGTCTCACTCACACCAAACAACCATCCACTCTCACACTCACACCTAGGGTCAATTTAGAGTCACCAATCAGCCTAACAAGCATGTTTTTTGGTCTGTGGGAGGAAACCGGAGTACCCGGAGGAAACCCACGCATGCACGGGGAGAACATGCAAACTCCACCCAGAAAGGCCCCGGACCGGGATTTGAACCGGCAACCTTCTCGCTGAGAGGCAGCAGCTCTACCAGTTGTGCCACCGTGCTGCCAAATACAAACCGGATTCCAAAAAAGTTGGGACACTAAACAAATTGTGAATAAAAACTGAATGCAATGATGTGGAGGTGCCAACATCTAATATTTTATTCAGAATAGAACACAAATCACAGATCAAAAGTTTAAACTGAGAGAATGTATCATTTTAAGGGAAAAATATGTTGTTTCAAAATTTCATGGCGTCAACAAATCCCCAAAAAGTTGGGACAAGTCCATTTTTACCACTGTGTGGCATCCCCCCTTCTTCTTACAACACTCAACAGACGTCTGGGGACAGAGGAGACCAGTTTCTCAAGTTTAGAAATAGGAATGCTCTCCCATTCATGTCTAATACAGGCCTCTAACTGTTCAATCGTCTTGGGCCTTCTTTGTCGCACCTTCCTCTTTATGATGCGCCAAATGTTCTCTATAGGTGAAAGATCTGGACTGCAGGCTGGACATTTCAGTACCGGATCCTTCTCCTACGTAGCCATGATGTTGTGATTGCTGCAGAATGTGGTCTGGCATTATCTTGTTGAAAAATGCAGGGTCTTCCCTGAAAGAGATGACGTCTAGATGGAGCATATGTTGTTCTAGAACCTGAACATAGTTCTCTGCATTAATGGTGCCTTTCCAGACATGCAAGCTGCCCATGCCACAAGCGCTCATGCAACCCCATACCATCAGTGATGCAGGCTTCTGAACGGAGCGTTGATAACAACTTGGGCTATCCTTGTCCTCTCTGGTCCGGATGACATGGCGTCCCAGTGTTCCATAAAGAACTTCAAATCGTGACTCATCTGACCACAGAACAGTCTTCCATTTTGCCACACTCCATTTTAAATGACCCCTGGCCCAGTGCAAACGTCTGAGCTTGTGGAGCTTGCTTAGAAATGGCTTCCTCTTTGCACTGTAGAGTTTCAGCTGGCAACGGCGGATGGCACGGTGGATTGTGTTCACTGACAATGCTTTCTGGAAGTATTCCTGAGCCCATTCTGTTATTTCCTTGACAGTGGCATTCCTGTTTGAGGTGCAGTGATGTTTAAAGATCACGAGCATCCAGTAGAGTTTTACGGCCTTGATCCTTACGCACAGCGATTGTTCCAGATTCTCTGAATCTTTTGATGATGTTATGCACGGTTGATGCTGATAACCAAAGGTGGGCGGATGAACGCTAGGGAGCGCTAAAGCGCTATTCCGCTTACAGTGGACCTAAACTTTTTGTCAGCGTTTTTGTGAATTGACTAACTTTTATAATTCATAAGCGGATTTGTGCTATTTTTATTTAAAATGCAGTACCGCTAATAACTAATTATCTATCAGTAAAAACCAATAAACTTATTTACAAGCTCTTATGCTGCTTGTTTTACCTTTTTCCCCACCGTAAACAGAGAGGAGGAAAGGGTGTGAGGGGGAGGGGGGCAGAGCTGAGAACAGACTCGGCTCTACCATGTAGGTAAATGCCTGGGGGTCCCATTTCAGCAGTGGCCCCGGCCCCGCCTCGCCCCGTGCAGTCACCTACATCACTAACATTGCTCATGCTTGTTAATGTACATTTAACATAAAAATAATTATAGTTACGATGAAAACGATCATTAAATAAGCAATTAAAAAAACGGTCGATTTCTTTATCCCCCTACTAAAAATGGACTATTCCATCTTGACAGCTTCCGGGTCATAGTTGAACTCAGGGGCTACTGGCTAGCTGGCTGCGCTCGGTGTCTTCATAAATCTGTAAAGAACCCCCGCTGTTTCAAGCCAAATTAACGTGGCCGGATGATTTTATTGTGTGTTTTGTGATGACCATTCGACGGTGAGTCGTTATTTTCATGTATTTTAGTTACTTTTCATTAAATCTGTTGACTACCTATAGACGCTAACTCTGTGTCTGCCGGTTGGTTGTGCTGGGTTACTAATGGATAAATCCTTAGAGAACCCCGCTGTTTCAAGCCAAATTAACGTGGCCGGATGATTTTAAGGTGTGTTTTGTGTCGACCATTCGACGGTGACTCATTAGTTTCATGTATTTGGGTTACTGTTGTATAAATGCGGTGGCGACACACCCGTGTATTTGAGATTTAAACGTGGTTTTAGGGATTAAAAGATCATTCTATTTTTTGTTAATTTCGTGGCCGAATAGAATATATGTACGTAAAGTATTAAATAAATCCTTTGATTTTTGTAATTTCATCCTTTTAGGATCATTTTTGTTACTTTTCAGTTGGCAGTGTAGTGCAAATATTGATAACGCTGCCGACGGACTACAGGAACGAGGTGAGCCGCCTGGCCTTGTGGTGCGGACACAACAATCTCACTCTCAACGTGGAGAAGACAAAGGAGATTGTTGTGGACTTCAGGAAGAGGGATGCCCAACATGCCCCTCTGACCATCAACAGCACCGCAGTGGAGAGAGTAGACAGCACCAAGTTCCTGGGAGTGCACGTCTCAAAGGACCTGTCCTGGAGCAGGAACACTGCAGCACTGGCAAAGAAGGCTCACCAGCGTCTCTACTTTCTCCGCAAGCTGAAAAGGGCTGGAGCTTCAACCCCCATCATGAGCACCTTCTACAGAGGTGCCATAGAAAGTGTCCTGACCAGCTGCATCACTGTGTGGTTTGGTGCATGTACTGCATCCTGCCGCAAGAGCCTCCAGCGCATTGTGAGAGCAGCTGAGAAGATCGTGGGCACCTCCTTGCCCTCACTGCAGGACTTACACAGCAAACGCCTCACTCGGAAAGCCCACTGCATGGCAGGTGATCCCACACACCCACTACACAGCTGCTTCAGACTGCTGCCATCAGGAAGGAGACTGAGGAGTCTCCAGGCTCGAACCAGCAGACTGAGAGACAGCTCTGTCCATCAGGCAGTCAGGATGCTAAACACTCTGCCTGCTCTGCCCCCCCTCCCATTTGAACTGCCTTAACACTAAAACTTTCTCACACATTACCACACAACACAAAGATTTTAACACTGGACTCTGTGTCATCAAACGGGTTATTCACTAAACTCTCGGTCATGTGCTCATACAGTTTGCACTACTTCTCATACTTGCACTAATGTTTGTATTACATCACTGCCTATAATCATAATACTGTTTACATTCTCTGTTTACATTTATTAATACTGTTTACTTTTATTACTACTGCTTACATGTAATTACTACTGTTTACATTTACACTACTCTAATATCTACACCACTGCTGATACATATACAGTGTGCTCTGAACGGTCTTATTTAGGGATGCCCAATGTGCCTTACTGCATATGCCACTTTTTGCCTCTATAACAACATCAACTACTACCTCATACATATACTGTGCACATTAACTCATACGCTGCTTTGCCACTTTGCAAATGTCAATGCTAGAAACCTTTAGTTTATTTTAGTTATACTTTTTATACTCTTTTTTTATACTAGTATGCAAAAAACTCAGGACAGTATTATGTTCATTAAATGTTTAATGTTTTAGCTTTAGAGTTGGTGTAAATTTTATGTTCATTGAATGTTTAATGTTTTAGTTTTAGAGTTGGTGTAAATTTTCATACTCTTATACCACTATGCAAAAACTCAGGACAGTGTTAGTTTTACTATTTTATGCTTATGTCTATTATTATATGTTCAGTGTTTCAATGTTTAGATGTTTACTGTTGCACCGAGGGACTGAGAGAAACGCAATTTCGGTCCTGTGTATGTCCTGTACAGTACATATTGCAGATCTGACAATAAAGTTGACTTTGACTTTGACTATATATAAATATATATATATATATAATATAGAAATATATAAATAGCGGATTAGATTAGCTTCCCCTAATTTTCATAAGATATTTGTGCTTTTGAAATTGTGGACCTAAAAAAATTAATAAGCGTTTTAGAAATTGTGGAACTAATTTTTTAATTAGCGGTGCCCACCACTGTCTGTTTGTTAAGAAGTCTAGGACCCAGTTACAAATGGAGGGGCTTAGTCCTAGTGTGGATAGTTTGTCCATCAGAGTTTGGGGGATCATGGTGTTGAAGGCAGATGTGAAGTCCACAAAGAGCATAAGGACGTAGGAGTCCTTCTGATCCAGGTGCAGCAGGTGTTTGACCTAATGAGTTAAAACCTGTGCATGTAATAAAGTTTAGAATTTTCCATATTTTAACTTCTGGCTTTCTGCAATGTATTTATTTATTTATTTTATGGAAGGAGTTGCTTGTAAACAACTAAATGAAAAGTTATTTAACTTTCCAATTACTGTTACATATGGCATAAATGGCTGTTTTGATTTAATTGTTGACATTTTTTGGATTGTATTTTTTGCTGTACACAATATGATTATTTTTTGATTATTTATTTATTCATTTATTTTTAATCAAGAGACTTAGCAATATTGGCTGACTACAGTTTATTTTCTGCAGGAAACATTTTGAATGGATAATGGAACCATCATGTTCTGGATTTTACCCTGGCCGTCCACCTAAACTTGTGCTTCGCTCTGGATGGTTCTCAGGCAATCCGCCCAAATTGTTCCTCTCTTCTGGATGGTCCCCAGGCCATCCTGAACATTTGCTTCACTCTGAGTGTTTATTTCTGGGCATTCCAGCATTTTCCCTATCATTCATTCAACGTTTATTTAGGCAGGTTAATCCCATTAAGCCTCAAGGACTCATTTACAAGAGAGACCTGGTTTCAACAAAGAATGACAAAAACAATGGACAACAGAGACAACAATAGACAATCATAAAAGAGGCATACAGTTTTTTTTAACAAGTTAAAGTAAGATGTCAAAAAGTAGCAAAAACAGCTAGATTATAAGTTGAATGTAGAAAACTAAACAGGAACATGTCTGCATTGTTTTTTTCCAGGATTCCAACAGATTCTTTTTTAGAGAGGTCAAGGTCGAGAGCTTCAGATCTTTTTGCAAGATATTCCAGGAGGCAGGAGCAGAGTAGGCTTTTTTGCCTAGTTCAGTCCTCACTGAGGAGACACTGCATGTAATAATGTCCTGAGAGCGAATGCTGTATCTGCATTCACGCAGAGACATGTAGGAGGAGATGTATGAAAGCAGCAGACCAAGAAGTGATTTAAAGGTGAAAATGTACCAGTGGAAGAGTCTGTGTGAGGTTAATGATGTCCAGTTAAGAGAGTCAGAGTCAGAGTCAGAGAGTCTTTATTGTCATTTGCACCGCATGTGGTACATGAGATGAAAACGAGATTATGTACACGAGGTCCCAGTTACATCCAACAACAAATGAAAGAGAAAAACAGTAATAACATCTAGAACTAACTAAGAAAAGCATCAACTAGTAATACACTAAGCTTAATATAGTGGGAATAAACAGCAGCACGAACATGAGTCTGCATGAGCAGATGGTCACAGATGAACACAGATGAATACAGCAACAAGAAAACAGATCAGCATCAGTATGATGTGATATTTTGCAGTGTTTATTTTTTTATTTTATTTTTATTTATTCATGAGTCTAACAGCCTCAGGGTAGAAGCTGTTCCTCAGTCTAGTGGTTCTACACTTGATGCTCCTCAACCTCCGTCCTGAGGGGAGTGGGGCAAAGAGTGAGTGTGCTGGATGAGTGAGGTCTTTCATGATGCAGGTGGCTCTTTTCCTGCATCTGGAGGTGTAAATGTCTGTGATTGTGGGGAGACTGACTCCAACAGACTTCTGTGCAGCCTTCACCACTCTCTGTAGAGCTTTCCTCTCTTCAACTGTGCAGCCTCCATGCCACACGTTGATGCTGGAGCACAGGATGCTCTCCACTGCACACCTGTAGAACGAGGTGAGGACTGGGCTGCTCAGACCAGCACGTCTCAGCCGTCTGAGGAAGTAGAGTCTCTGATGACCTTTCTTGATCAGGCTGGTGGTGTTGTTGCTCCAGCTGAGGTTATCATTCATGTGTACACCCAAGTATTTGTAGCTGGAGACCACTTCCACTGCAGACCCACCTATTTTCAGTGGGGCATGGGTGTGTTTGTTCCTTCTGAAGTCCACAATCATCTCCTTTGTCTTCTTCACATTCATGTGAAGATTGTTCTCTTTGCACCAGCTCTCCAGGTGTTCCACCTCCTGTCTGTAGCTGGACTCATCATTGTTTGTGATGCATCCCACCACCGCTGTATCATCTGCAAACTTAACAATATGACAGCCTGGAAGTGTGGCTGTACAATCATATGTGAGCAGAGTGAACAGAAGGGGGCTCAGCACACATCCCTGAGGAGAGCCAGTGCTGAGGGTTATGGTGGAGGAGGAGAAGTTGTGGATCTTCACGGACTGTGGTCTGTCTGTTAAGAAGTCTAGTACCCAGTTACAAATAGAGGGGCTTAGTCCAAGTGTAGATAGTTTGTCTATCAGAGTTTGGGGGATCATGGTGTTGAAGGCAGATGTGAAGTCCACAAAGAGCAGACGCACGTATGAGTCTTTCTGATCCAGGTGGGTGAGAGCAGTGTGGACCACGGAAGAAATGGCGTCCTCTGTTGATCGGTTCTCACGGTATGCGTATTGATGAGGGTCCTCATTGATGTTGACGGTTGCCTTGATGTGGGACATGACCAGTTTCTCAAAACATTTAGCGACTATCGGGGTGAGGGCCACCGGTCTATAGTCATTCAGACCAGTCACTGTGGAGCTCTTTGGGACTGGGATGATGGTCGCGGTCTTCAGGCAGGTGGGAACTAACTCCAGTGCAAGTGAGGTGGTGAAGATGTCAGCCAGCACCTCACAGAGCTGGTCCGCACATTCCTTCAGAACTTTCCCTGGGATGTTGTCTGGTCCGGTTGCTTTATGAGGATTAATCTTTCTGAGACTGCCTCTCACTTCTGCTGCGGACACCCTGAGATGCTCTTCATCTGGTGATGAGGTGAGTCTGGTGCTAGCAGGTCTGTTTGGATCATCAAAACGTGCATAAAACTTATTGAGGGCATCAGGCAGAGATTAACCAGTGAATACAGGGTGCAGTGGTGAGTACGATAATCACAGCCAGTTATGAATCTTAGTGCACCATGATAGACAACATCCAACATCTGCAGGGTGCTTGTAGGAGCATTCATGTAAATAATGTCACCGTAGTCAATGGAGGGAAGGAAAGTCACAGTTAAAAGGTGTTTCCTAGCATTCAGAGTTAGACAGGATCTCTTTCTGAAAAAGAACAAAAACAGTTTAACTTTCAGTTTCTTTACTAGGTTTTCCACATGGAGCTTAAAAGAGAGATGCAAGTCGACCAAGATACCCAAATATTTATAGGAATCATCAACAAACTCAATAGGGACACAATTTGAAGATAAAATCAGAGGAAGAACTGCTGGGACCGACTTCCTATTTGAAAAAAAGCATCCCTTTGGTTTTATCAGAATTTAGGACAAGTTTGAGATGGAACAAATCTGACTGGATGATGTCAAAAGCGGATTGCAAAAACTGGAAAGCCTTAGCAACTGTTAAGGCTTTCCAGCTTTTGCATTTTCAGGTCCAGTCTGCCCTGAGTCAGCTCTCACGTTTTTTTCCAGTCTTGCCTGCCACTATCACCTACCAGTTATCAGCAATTCGTCCCATGTGTTTCCACTTTTCTTTTTCCCTTAGTTTGCTATACAGCCATTCTTGTCGCCATGTTACCAGCAGCTCATTGCATAGGTTTTCCCACGTCTCGTTCCTCCTCGTGTTTTTCTCATGTTATCCTGTGTTCTGTCAAGTTGTACAATTTTGCCAACATATCAGATTTTTTGTTTAATATATATTTTTATTGAGTTCCTTGTGTTTGTATCTTTGTCCAAACTCATGACAACCATTTTGGGTTGCCAAGTCAAAATTTAGTCCAAAAAACACTAATCTCAAAAACTACAAACACTCCCTAGACAAATCCTTCGGTGACAGGGGCCATTGATGAACTACTTGTTGCTGCTGGTCATTAAAATGGAGGACTTCAAGTACTTCTCCAATAACTTTCCAGAAAATTGGGAGGTGATGTAAAGAGGTGAAGAAGAGCATAGAGGCAGGATGGAATGGATGGAGAAATGTTTCAGGTGTGTTTGTGACAAAAGGTTAACAACAAACATAAAAAAAGACAAAAGAGTAGTATGATCAGTGGCACTGACAAAAACACAGTAGATAGAATTGGTAGTAGCAGCACTGAAGATATTGAAGTTCTCCTTGGGAGTCACATGGTTAGCTACAATTAGGATTGAGATAATCAGAGGTACAGCACAGTTTGTGGGGATAAACTTAGAAAGGCCAAACTGAAATGGTTTGGACATGTCCAGTGACAAGAACCGGGTTTAGGGATTCGAACCAGATCACAGACAACAGAAAGGTTCAAAAGATTTGATAAACTGCTTCTTGTGGAGGTCTGAGTCCTTGGGCCAGCACAATCTGAAGAAACATGGTTAGTGAATTGGAGTTCAGTGGCTTTGATTTGACATTTCAGTTTATGGACACCAGAGTCAGAGTTTCTTTATTGCCATTCGCACCACATGTGGTACATTTGGTGGAATGAGGTTGTGTACTTAGGGTCCCAGTTACATCCAAATATAAAATGTAAAAGAAAAACTGTAATAAGATCTAAGATATGAAGTAAGAAAAATATAAACTAAAAACAATATGCTGAACAGCAGCATGAACATGAGTGTGTGAACAGATGAGCAGCAACATGAAACAGGATCTTAGTAACATAAACAATGGCATGAACAGCAGACTATGGCGGACAGAGGCAGAAATGTGACATCCAGAGAAGAAATGCATCTGTCAGGAAAAAGACAAAGAGGAAGGCCCAAAGGGAGATGTATGGATGCAGCAGAGAGGACATGGAAGTAGTTGAAGCCAAGACAAAGGACACAGAGGATAGAGTGAGATAGAGGAGGATGACTCGCTGTAGCAATCCCTGAAAATGGAAAAACTTGAAGAAGAAGATGTAGGACCTATAGGCAGAAAACGTTGCTGAAACATTAGGTCCTCAAATAGACCTCATATTTTCTCCTCTTCATAGTACAAAACTATAGAACACAAGATTAAAGATTAAACAATTGAGAAAGCTCCTCGGATGAAGATCAAAACGTCTTCTGTTACACAAGGTGTAAAGTCCAGTTGTTTTATAATTGAACGTTTTTTTGAATTAATCATGTCCTGGATGACTGAGATTCTTCACCAGCACAATGTTAAAGGAGTGCTGGGGATGAAACTAGCCAGGATTGGCATGTGTCAAGTTGCATTAACCCCTTGTGATAACTGCTTACAGTTCTAGTTTTATTGAAGTTGAATGCTGTCAGTTTATTGGAGTTCTTCTAGAATCAGCCACAGCCAGGCCAGGGATGCACCACCCTACTGTCCAGGGTGTACCCTATATGTCTTACATGGTTTACAAATGTTGGACTTACTGAGATTTCATTTAAGTCCAGGTGTCATCTACATAACTGAACTGATGACTTGGTGGTGTCCCTGGCTTCTGTGTCCAATTGTCCCAGTCCTATGATGATAAATGGTAAATGGTAAATGGAGCTTATTTATATAGCGCTTTCCAGCCCACTATGAGGGGCCCCAAAGCGCTTTACAATACCAACCATCCACCCATTCATACACACATTCATACACCGGTAGCGGCGACTGCCATGCAAGGCGCCATCCAATCCTACCGGGAGCAACTCGGGGTTAAGTGTCTTGCCCAAGGACACAACTGACACATGGTGTGGGGAACTGGGATTCGAACCACCAACCTTCCGATCGGGGGACGACTGCCATTACCACTACGCCACGGCCGCCCCACGGCTGTTAGTGTGACTATAGCCAGCTGCCATCAGGGTACTAACAATCAGTTGTTAGGCTGATGGTCCTCCATTTACATGTGAACAACTAGTTCTGGCTGTCACCAGCAAATTGGTTGATCCACCTTGAGAAGCTGCTGCTTATAAAACTGAGTTTGATTGCAGCTTCTTAGACTGAAGATGTCTTTTGGATAAAAGATGAAACATTTCATCAAAGAAGAATCTCTCCAGATTCATCAAAATATGATTTTTAGGCTCTCCTAAAAATCTCTCTTCTCCTTGTTTGATGAGATTGGTCTACGTGTTAAAACCATCCATCTGTTTTCTTTACCCACTTCTTCCCTTCTCGGTCACTGGTATCCATGTCCGGTAGTCACTGTGAGAGGCGTAAGACACCCCAGACTGGTCTCTGGTCCATCACAGGGACACACAGATAAACCACAATGAAAACTCTCACACACCTAGGAACAATTTAGATTTACCGATTAGCCTAACATGCATGTTTTTAGTCAGTGGGAGGAAACTGAAGTGCCAAGAATAAACATATGCCTGCAAGGGGAGAATATGTAAATTGTACCCAGAAAGGTCCCAGGTCGGGATTTGTTCTTGCAACCCTCTTCCTGAGAGGTGACAGCTTTACCAGCTGCACCACTATGCTGCCCTCAATTGTCAAAATCTCAGTTTCATTCATGTAAAACAGAAAAAATATAAATGAATTTTTTACGAGTAGTGTAAACAAAAATAAATATTGCATGTTGCTTTTGTGTGTGTGTGTGTGTGTGTGTGGGTGGGGTGAGTGAGCCACTCAGTATAATTTGTACAGTATTTTATGCACAGTTCTTTTCCAGAGGGGATGGAACAAATCATCCAGTAAGCCAGAAAAATGAAAATTTTATAAGTAACAATCTCCATGTCAGTTTAAATGCAATTGTGATGTTTTCATATTCAAAACAATTACTGTTGAATGTCTTAACCTAAACACTCTGTTATGTTATTTAATCTAAACAAACAATGGCTGAGTGCAAAAAAAAGTGCTACATGTTTAATGTGACACCTTCACACATAAGACTTTTTTTAATAAATTTATTCATTTTAAAATATAACACAAAAAAAACAATCACAAATGAGACTTTACAATATTAAGAAATAAAATGAAGGGTGGCAGAATGAAGAGAAAATCTTATTATATCTGCTCCCCTTTACTAACAGTCAATTCAAACAAAAAAAAAAATCATCAATAACATAATAAAAATAACTCATAATAAAAATATCTATTTTGTGGATTATTTTTCACATTTTATACAATTTAGGTTATTTTTATTTTATTTTTTACTTTTTTCCACTCCTGTGCCTTCACTATGCTCGGTATACCCACCTTGGCACAACTTGACATAAAATCAGTTTGCATTTTTACCCATGCTGACACAAGAAACTGATACATAAGTTTTAAAATTTGAGACCTGGGGAAACCTGATTAGGATCACATGGAATCTATCTGCAAGGAAACAAGTCCCAGATGGACTTGGATTTTCAAAGAATGTATCAGAAATGCTTATGTCATACACTCTTCTTTTATAGGTAAGAAGAATAGAAGTCTGAGGTGAGCCGATTATAGTGGAAAGTAGGCAGTCAGGTGAGGTGAAGACAAGTAACATCCCTTTCATCAAGGTTGATTAGTCAGCTGTTAAAGAGCATTGTGCAACAAGACCTGTGGGGTATTGAAAACAAGGAATGTGAACAATGATAAAAACAAGGAGAGACTATAAACATATTATACAAGTAGAAGGGAACATTAGGAACATTAATAAATAGCTACTTGAAAAGTGACTACAACACTCTGGTACACAAGAGAGGTCCAGATGGGTCCTATACAGTGCAGTGTTGAAGATGATGATTATCAGCAAGTCCAACAACTGGGGCCAGGAAGAAGATATTATCAAGAACTCTCTAAAAAAGCTAAGTCTGGTCCTCTGGACGTTCAAAAAACAAAACAAAACAAAGCAAAAAAATTGTAGAAACGTTTCGTCTTTCGTCCGAAAGACTTCCTCAGTCTGAGATGCTGTATTCAGCTCAGTCTTATAAATAGCACCCTCTCACAGTGGATCAACCAGTTTGCTGATGACAGCCGAAACCAGCTGCTCACATGATCAAGGAGGACCATCAGCCTAACGATGGATTGTTAGCACCCTGATGGTTGTTTGCTATTCACAGAGGGCTGAGTGATACTAGCAATAACAGCATTGTAAGAGGGGGACAGTTGAACCCGGAGGCCTCCACCTCTGTTTAATGATGGACGGTTTCTTTTCACAAAGATGGCCTCCTTTACTCCTCTCTCAAACCATTGTTCCTCTCTATCAAGGATGTGAACATCTTCATCCCTGAAAGAGTGACCGCTGGCCTGGAGATGAGTGTAGACTGCAGAGTCCTGACCTGATGATGTTGATCTTCTGTGCTGGGCCATCCTTTTGGCCAGTGGCTGTTTAGTTTCCCCGATATAAGACTGATCACAGCCCTCCTGACACTGAACAACATACACAATATTACTCTGTTTGTGCCGGGGGACTGGATCTTTGGGATGAACCAGTCTTTGCCGTAATGTATTTTGGGGTTTAAAAGCCACTGGGACATTGAGTTTTAATGAGAGTCTATGGGCAAAGATATTTTTGCGCCCCAGGGAAGAAATGCGTCACCAGTCAAGCAACGTTGATGAACAAAACTCTATTCATCATTAACTATAAAATATTTATCTTACACAACTGAACACCTGGAGAGCTGGTGCAAAGAGAATAACCTTCACATGAATGTGAAGAAGACAAAAGAGATGATTGTGGACTTCAGAAGGAACAAACTCACCCACACCCCACCGAACATAAGAGGATCAGGAGACCAGATACCTGGGTTACCATCTGTCATAGGAGTGGCAGACTTAATAAAATGGCAGACTTTCTCTCTAGGTTGCCGAATTTTGCGAACCTTGGAGAGGAGAAGGATGGTGTGACGGAGGAGCCGTCACGAGCCGGGACTTATGTTGCGTTCCAGTTGCCTCGTATTCTGGGAACTAGGAAGTGGTAGTGACGTTATTTCCCAAGCTACCACTTGAAAACACGCGTTCTCCCAATGGAAAATCAAGATGGACCCACGCTTTGTTTTTGTTGCCGTTTCCGAATATAATAAATTACTAACCAGATATGCACTCCTGACACAGAACATGTCAGAGGAGGATGATGACCGCCGAAGGTAATTGATTTAATATATATTTTTCTCTAATTCTTTAATGTAAATTGTTGGGAAAAAAGAAAAACTGGCTTTACAGCTAAGAAAACGAAAACAAATGTCTTCACTTCACTGTGTGATTAAACACACGCAACAACATTTTAGAACTGGTATTTTAGTAAAAGTTTAGGTGTTGACTTACTGAAGACGCGAGTATCCGCCATCTTGAAATGGAAACTGGGAGCAGAAAAAATTATCCCACTTTACGAGTGGGAGTTTACCACTAGAGCGGGCGTTCCGGTTTCAATCTACCACTGGGAACTGGGAAATTCCCACAATACGAGGTACCTGGAACGCAGCATTAATTATGAGTCAGTATCAGCAGGCAAGCATGCCCGCACACACGTACACAATCGCTTACTTCCTTTTTCTTGCAGCTTAAAACTGACGTGGTTCATCGTGGGTGCACACGCAATGTTCCTGCTTCAGTTGATATATCCATTCTGATCTGTTTTCAGTTCCAAACATTTGCCCGGTGTTGTTTTCAGACAGGATTGTTTCCGGATTGTGGCGTACCAGGAGAGAGTCATGTGATGACGTAGTGATGTCATCCGAACGTTTTTAGTGTTTTCTATTAAGTATTGTATTTTGATTACAGGTTTATTTATTGATCTTTTCATTAGTATTATTAGTATTATTTTTTTGTATCCTTTGAGAGTTCATTTGAGTTAGAAGTAATTGTTTAGTTGTTTTGCTTGATTGGTCTTTCTGTGGGCAGAGCATGTGGCTTTAAAAGCAGGGCTCTGCACCACAGGCTGTCAGTCGGTGGCTAGACTCCGGCCAAGTCGCAGGGAAGGCAATGGATTCTGGTATCAAAGGTACTGTTTGTTTTTTTAACCTGCCTTGGATGTCCGTTGTGTATATATTCTGCACCTACCATCTTTGTTAACTTGAAGAAAAGCTGAATAAATTCCACTAAAGTGATCTCTGGCCATGGACAGTTATCTTTGTTTGTCCAAGTCATAAAGGAACCCCGTCACACGATTTTATTCTGATTTTTGGTGTCACGATTCAATTCAAAATTGATTTTTTGATTCAGAAAAGATTTTTGATTCAGAAACGATGTTTCTATTAAAATGGTATTAAATTTAGTTTCAGTTTTGTAACTGACAAGCTGAAAAGAATAAACAACAATGTAAACAAATGGAACATTTATTTAAAACAATAATTTTAAGCTGAAAAGAATAAACAACAATGTAAACAAATAGAACATTTATTTGAAACAATAATTTTAGGTTCTGTACTGCAGTGTTTTTCAACCTTTTTTGAGCCAAGGCACAGTGTTTTCATTTTTAAAAATCCCGAGGCAAACCACCAACCAAAATTGTAAACATAGATGCACTGTATCCGTCTATATTAAATATATAGTCATTCTTATCAAAGTGTCTTGAATAGGAATGAAATAAACACAAAAATGTATTTTTTATCATATTTTATATTTCTTATTTCAAATTGCACTTAACATGTCTTCAAAAATACACCCGAACAGTACCACAACAATGTGGTCTTAAATTTAAAGAGGTTGTAGAAAGGGGGGGGGGGGCTTTTTTGATAATTTCCAAGGCACACCTGACGATCACTCGCGGCACACTAGTGTGCCTAGGCACAGTGGTTGAAAAACACTGCTGTACTGTATCAAATTGTTTGCATTGTTTGATTTTCATACCAAAAATAGTCACAAATAATACAGGAATGCATTCAATTTTGTAACTTAAATTATCAGTATGAGCTTAGTTGCCTGGATTTCTCTAAAACAATAAAAGAAAAAGAAAAATCTAGGAACAAATAATTAATCCATCCATCATCTTTAACCGCTTCTTTCTTTTCGAGTTGGGGTCACTGATGTCCATGTCCAGTCATCACTGTGTGAGAGGTGGGGGACACCTGGACACGTCTCCAGTCCATCACAGACAAATAATTCAAAATATATAAATACAAAAGTAAACAGACTTCAGCCTACCATAGTGCATTAACCTTTAACTCAAAATAAAATACAGACTTCAGTTTTTTTTTTTTTACATATTGATTCATATTTAGTAAATCTTTAACAAAATTTCAAAACCTGTTCAAGTTTACACAAAATCTCTTCTGAACTGTAATTTATAAACATAAATTGTATCATTTAGAACTGGATCCAGGTAATGTCGCATCTGGTCTCTTCAACCTGTTAAAAGACAAATTACATAAAGTTTGTTGTATATTATCTATAAGTTTTAGTATAATATGCGAAACAACAATTACCTTTGAGCTACAGATGCATCAGAACTTCTCCCACGTTATTCTTGTTACATGCTGGAGCTGTATGGAGCTTTATCTACATGAAGGAATAACGTATGTTGCTTCCAGCATATTAAAAATAAAACTAAACCCCTCAACTTCCACTGAGCTGTCTGCGTGTAAATCCTTTGTTACATAGCAGGAGATGGAGAGAGGAATCTTCAGAGCAGACTTTGCTGGTTGGCTGGTTTCACTTTCATCTTCTGCACAATTTATCGTATTTCCAAAATACTGTACAGTAATTTTATTTGACACTTCTTGCAAACAACCATTCTCTTGTTAAGCTCTGTCTTTCCCCAGAACATTGTAGGATCTGAAATTATTTTTAAAGACGAAGGATCAAGTTGAATCACGCTGTTTCCCTCCTCCTCCTCCATGCTAGCAGGCTCCATTCAGATAAAGGGAGCTGCTGGCCTGGCTAACTAGCCTGCTGTACGGTGGCCTACATGGTCAAAATTCTATGGTGGCCGAATGGATACATAATGCAAAATGCAGTACGCTCAGGAGTAGGAGCACAAAAAATATAAAATTAATATTTAAAATCGATATTGGGACTTTTAGAATCGATTCTGAATCGTCAGTACTAAGAATCTAGACTCTCAAAAAAAATCAATTTTTTTCTTGCACCCCTAATAAAATTAAAAAAAAAAAATAAAAAAATAAAAAAA
>JBBPBX010006033.1:38389-50783 GCA_038048925.1 Garcialebias charrua
TATATATATATGTATATATATGTATGTATGCATGTATATATATATATGTATGTATTATTGCAGTGCTGGGCAGCGCTAACCCAAAAATTAGTTCCACTATTTCTAAAGCACTAATTAATTTATTTAGGTCCACAATTTCAAAAGCACTAATGTCTTATAAAAATTAGGGGAAGCTAATTCTAAACCGCTAATTCTAAAATAAAACACCATCAGACAAGAAGCAAGTTTTAAGTTGTTTGTATTGTACTATAGACTTAGGAAGGTATTTATAATAATATTGTTTGTAATAATAATCATTTTCTTTGAGTATAACCAATAGACAGGAAGGTATTTATAATAATATTGTTTGTAATAATAATCATTTTCTTTGAGTATAACCAATAGACAGGAAGGTATTTATAATAATATTGTTTGTAATAATAATCATTTTCTTTGAGTATAACCAATAGACAGGAAGGTATTTATAATAATATTGTTTGTAATAATAATCATTTTCTTTGAGTATAACCAATAGACAGGAAGGTATTTATAATAATATTGTTTGTAATAATAATCATTTTCTTTGAGTATAACCAATAGACAAAAAATACACACAACAAAACAGACCCTGATTACACCCAAGAGTTCTTTTTTTTTTCTATTTTAAATCAGTTCTTGAATCCCGGATGATTAAAGGTCCATCAATAATCTGGTAGTTTGTAGTTCATGATCCAGGGTAATAGGTCCAGAAAAAAACAAATAGTTTGGTGCAATTTAAGTCCTACCGCACAGCTGTGGTGGTCCGGTAGCTTGCCAATGCCATCCTGGGTGGGAACAGGGGTTGAAAAAAACCCTGACCTAAACAAGGTCATAAACAAAACAAAAATTAGCATTACTTTATACACAGGACTAGCCTGGTTGATACCAGACCCATGTCCTTCACTTCGCTTTGTACTAGGGTCTGGCATCTCTCCCATAGACAGCGATTTCTCCGTTAGATTTTTGAATGGACCAATCAGAGAACAGAAGGCGGAGTTTTGTTAGTTTAGCCTGGCGAGGTCCAGGCTATTCAGATAAAAAGCTCAGAAACCACTCGGTGGATATTTTTTCTGCTACCAGTGTGTAATTATATGTCTCTAATTTACTGACTGTTGGCCTAGATGAAACATTTGAGATAAAATTCGATTTTTTATCATTTATTTTCGTAGCGCACCCGAGGCTGTTTGGAAAATGTCAAACCGAAACTATTTAAATCCAGCAGATTTGACCATTTCGTGAATTGATTTAGGAACTGTTAAGCTCAGGAACACTTCTGATATAACGTCAGCGGTGAAATATATTTTTTATCAGCAGAGAAATAATAGTTTACCTTGTTTTATTGAAAATTCCTTCGTGGCGGCAGCCATTTTGAATGACGACGTCAGTCGACGTCGTTCAAAACTCCGCCTTCTGCTCTCTGATTGCTCAGGAACACTTCTGATATAACGTTAGCTAAGAAATACATTTTTTATCAGCAGAGAAATAATAGTTTTTTACCTTGTTTTATTGAAAATTCCTTCGTGGCGGCAGCCATTTTGAATGACGACGTCAGTCGACGTCGTTCAAAACTCCGCCTTCTGTTCTCTGATTGGTCCGGTCAAAAATCTACCGGAGATATCCTTGTCTATGGGACAAGTCCCAGACCCAGCAGTGAAGGGAAATGAGAATTGAGCGGAGCTGCGTAGGAATGGCGAGGGCCAGGCTAACACAGGACTAAACTGTTATCAAAATTTCTATAGGCAGTCACAGATTTAATGAAAAGTAACTAAAATGATCCTAAAAGGATGAAATTACAAAAATCAAAGGATTTATTTAAAGGGGACCTCAGATGCATTTTTTAAATTTTTATGTTATTTCTGTGTGCTATCTAGACCCTATTCCTTCAATTTAATGCACAAAATAATTCTTAGATAATCAATTATACCCTTTTTAATTCTGCCAGTTTTAACTTTCGTTTTGAACGACCGGTTTCTGATAGAAGTTCTGAAGTCCACGCCCTTCAAAGATCTGTTTACGCCCTCGTAACAGCCAGTATCTGTAATGTGTTGTTGTTTTAAAATTAGCTCTTTTTTTATTACTCATTTGACTTACTGTTAGTGCTAGCTTAAGATAACTTACCGAAACCCGTCTGAGCGCGCCGCAGTTTGCTGCTCCTTTTAGCATTAGACCACCCGAATCCGAAGCTAATGTTAGCTTGTTCCTCTTCCGGTTTTCGCCAGCTCCGCTCGGAGACTTTGGGCGTTATCGCTGTTCCAGTCAAGACAACACAAAGTTCACCAAGTGTCTCCCGTAAATTAATCCGTAAGGGGAAGGTCCTCACTGCTGCGAGGCTGCTGCGAGGCTGCAGCAAGGCTGTACAGTTGAAGCTCCGCTCCATGGCGCCAGAAGAGGGTCCCGTCGCAACCGGTCTCTACGCCGGGGGTATGCTCGTTTAATTTTTGCCGGCGGCGCGTTGGGAGAGATCGCAAATACACTAAAAATTGAACTAAAAAACATAAAAATAACAATTATACTTTATTTATAAAGCCATTTAAAAAACCACAGCTGCAACAAAGTGCTGTACACATGAAATTAATAACATATAAACAAAAGATGAGATGAAATCATGAAAAACAACAGTCATGTGTTTAATACAGAAGTGGGTTGAGCCTAACCAGGTGAGGGGCTGGACTCAGGTTTGAGGTGGGTTGTCCTCGCGCCTGTGACGTCACAGGCGCGATTGACTTCCATTTTATTTCAAAAACGAACCGTTTTCATCACAGTAAAATAAATCTACTTAGAGTAAATAAACCACTGGGTGCATTTTTTTGGCACAAGGACTGTTTTTTTATGAAGTAAATACCCAAAGTTTAGTAAAAAAACATTAAAAAGTGAATTTTGCATGTGTGGTCCCCTTTAATACTTTACGTACATATATTCTATTTGGCCAGGAAATGAGAATGATCTAAAAAAGCTAAGTCTGGTCCTCTGGACATTCAAAAAAACAAAACAAAACAAAGCAGTGACTTTATAGCACAAGGTTTTTCTGAGCTTAACCGGTTAAAATGGTCAAATCTGTTGGATTTAAAAAAATATTTCGCATTTGCCCTCTTCAAAATGGCGGCCGCAAATGGCGAAATATTATTTTTTAAACCAGCAGATTTGACCATTTGAACCGGTTAAGCTCAGAAAAACCTTGTGCTATAAAGTCAGCTAAGAAGTATATTTTTCTCAGCAAAGAAATAATTGTTTTTACCGTGTTTTCATGGAAAGTCCTTATCTTCTGTGGCCGTCGCGGCCGCCATTTTGAAGAGGGCAAATACGAAATACTTTTTAAAATCCAGACGCGTCGCGTAGGCCGCTGAGAAACATCCATAAGTTCACCCTCCATGTTAAAAACTCTTCGTCTGACTCTTCGAAAACAAGCAATAAGGCTGCAGAGTAACACACTGGCTGCTAACTGCTGTAGAGAGAGCACACACCAAGAGACTGAGGGGGACGCTTTTTAGTGACGGACCACATCCGGTGCTGTCGTCCGAGCTCGTAAATACGTTATTTCGTTTTTACTGATAGATAATTAGTTATTAGCGGTACTGCATTGTAAATAAAAATAGCACAAAACCGCGTATGAATTATAAAAGTTAGTTAATCCGCTGTAAAGCTAACAGATTATTTAGCTACGCTATAAGCGGAATAGCGCAATAGCGCTCTCTAGCGGTCGGAGGCCCACCACTGAATATATATATATGGAATGTCCAGGGTATGAAACAGAAAGAATGCATTAACAAAAATAAATAAATAAAATGAATATTAAATTTACAATTAGGGATGTTTTTAGTAGTGGTATCAGTAAAGCTAAAGATCAAGTTATTATTTCCTTGAAAATATAAACTTAATAGACAGAATTTAGTTGAGTTATTAAATTAAAACCGCCATGAAACAAAACAAGAAGGGGAGAGGGGCTCATTAGTTTCCACCAGACATTAATACGTATTATTGTCTATGGTTCCCACCCGTACTGACGCCACAAAGCTGTGAGTGCCTGTTAGACGCTATTCAACAACAGAGTGACTATAGAGCATACTTGTTATTTTGGTTTTGACGGGTGTACGATAATTTCCCTCAAAATACGATAATTTTACGTCTCTAGTACGATAATCCTACATTTGTCACCTGGCAACACTGACCAGTTGGCTGATGGCAGCTGAAACCAGCTGCTCACATGAGCAAGGAGGACCATCAGCCTGACGATGAATCGTTAACACCCAGATGGTTGTTTGCTATTCACAGAAGGCTGAGTGATACTAGCAATAACAGCATTGTAAGTGGGGGACAGTTAAAACGTTTCTACAGTTTTTTTGCTTTGTTTTGTTTTGTTTTTTGAATGTCCAGAGGACCAGACTTAGCTTTTTTGGATAACTTGGACTATGTTTCTTAGACTGTGACTTGGATGTGGGAGAGAAGCAGTGTGGAGATCTGTTGTCAGGTTACTTCTTGTTGGGCCATTAACTCTAAAATAGTTATTTAATATAAGTGGCTGTAAACCAAACGATCAGTACCCGGCTTAAAAAATATATCTGCCTCTAATACAAAAACCATAATTCAACAGCACAACTAAATTGCAAATCAGTTTGACAGTTTAAGTGGGTTATTAATAAATTTTTGATTATTTCAAAAATACAACGACAGAAATGTGATGTGAATTATTCACATTATGTATCAAAACACACGGGAGGGACTCGGAGTAGAGCCGCTGCTTCTCCACATCGAGAGGAGCCAGTTGAGGTGGGCATGCCAAACTAAAATACTGCTAAGCATTATGGGAAAAACAACAAAATCCACTGCCTTACTGGTTAAGGGGAGTGGCTATGTTGTCTTTCCCATCATGCTTAGCGGTTTTTTGGTTTTCCAACTGAACCATGAGTAAGAAGGATGTGTGGGGTAAAGACATGCCTCCTGTTAGCTGCTAAATTTTGTGTTGTTTCTGTAGTAGTTAGGCTCAGAGAGTCTTCATTGGATGTCTCACACCATGTTGAAATAAATATTCTCAGTTCAAAATATTTATTAGACGCAATCGTATACTTGAACAGTATTGGATCGGAAAAGTATCGTATCGGTCGATACCCAGTTTTTAAGTATCGGAATCGGATCGGAAGTGAAAAATGTGGATCGATGCATCCCTATCCCAAATGTATGTGTTTTTTGATAATTATGTAGGGTACTGTGTTAGGATAGGGTAAGTGCTTGGTAAAATACAGTACTGTACTTATAAGGTGCAGTATGTACGTATGTTCCGACTTGCGTCAAAATTCCGTTTCGGACGTCGCGTAGGAACGGATCTCCGTCGTAAGTCGAGGACTACCTTAATGGTGTGGTTACACCGAACAGCTTTTCAACCTCCAAAAGCTCCTCATGCACGCAAGTGGACGCACTTGGTGTCCAGACCTACTTGGACCAGAACGCCAGAACGCGAAACAGCTGCTGGGTGTGTGGGAGGAGCTTACCGGTATACAGAGTCCTGCGCACTCCGCCAGGCGAGGAGCTTTTTATTTCCGTCTCTGTTGAGCAGACTTGACTGGTCGTGAAGGACTTGTCGCGAACACACAGCTACAATGAGTTTCTCTTCCATAGTACACGACCTCGCGGGTCTTTTCTGTGTCCCACAAACAATACGTCACATAGTGCGCGCGCACCCTCGTTTCCGCGTCACATAGGGACTCTCCCCGTCTCTTCTCCTCCTCTCTTCTCCCCCTCTCTTCTCCACCCGACTCTCCCTGATTGGTTGACACACCAACCAATCAGGGAGAGTTGAGCGGCGTTTGAAAGTTTGAACCGCAAAATCTTCAGCATGTTGAATGCGCGGTTTGGAGGCTGAAGCCGGTTCACGTGCACGGAAAAACGCTTCCCAGCACGCTCAACACGCACGCGACGTGACGCCCGACGCCAAGACGTGGCTGGAAGCGCGTCCACCATTGACTTTACATGTAAACTGGACGCTCCTGCTGCCAAAACGCTGTTCGGTGTGATTACACCATAGAAACATTCAATAGCAACAGGTTTACTCATTCCCACATTTGAGATAATCTGTAATGAAGTCTTTATTATTATTATTTTGTATTTTTTCAGAAACTTATAAAAAATAAAGAAGGATTTATTTTTTTATTTTTTAACTACTATGCATACAGCAGCTTTGGAAGGTTAAGAACACGATGGAGTTTGTTTCCACATCTCTCGTATGATGTAATCTAATACATGAGTGGCATCATTGTTTGTGTAATTGTGTGCGAGGCAACAGACTCACATGACAGAGCCTTGAGTTGGCCTAGAAATACAGCAGCTAGACGGGTACTGGTCTGGTGTTGCAGAACCAGAGCAGCAGCTTGGAGGCAGAGGAGCAGCCACTGGAGGGACAGCAGGAAAAGGAGGCGAGGAGGAGGAGGAGGAGGAGAAGCAAACAAACAAACCAAAAACAAAGTAAAAGTATGAGGTACAGCCATGATGGACAAAAACAAACAAACAAATAAATAAATAAATAAATAAACAAATAAATAAATAAATAAATAAATAAATAAATAAATAAATAAATAAATAAATAAATAAATAAATAAATAAATAAATAAATACCAGAAAGTTCATTCTCAAATAAATAAATAAATTTAGCAGGAGCAGGAAAAACGATCACATGAAATAATTAAATTACACCCAAGACAGAAAACAAACAAAAACAAACAAAAACAAAATAAAAACACGGTAATGCAAGAGGTAAATGAATAAAAAGGAATGAAGAACGTTTACAATAAAAGTAGATGTAAAATGTATCACAAGGGTAAATGAAAAGATTGGATGACGAGAAATGCAGAAGAATAAAGAAAATACAGATGAAGCCACAATATAAAGTGGAAAAAAATGCAACAACAAACAAAACAAACAATGAATGTGTACGGCCGAAGCGGGAAAAGTTTAGAAGAAAAAAAAGTTTGTAAAGAACAAAGACGTTGAAGAAAAATTTGCAAATCAAAGTTGCAGTAAGACGTACAGTAAATCAAAGAAAAGGATAAAAGGAGGAAATAAATGTTATTAAAAAGGAAAAGGCAGGGAAAAAGGAGGGGAAGAGAAAGGGAGAACAAGGTTAGTCAACACTCAGACGACCCGTCACAACAGAACAGTGGAGCTTTCTGAGCTTAGCTTTTAATATTTTCACTGTATGTCTGGAAAATATTTAGAAAAAAAAAAAAAAAATTATTTTTAAACTTCCCGTCATCTAAAGCTTGCCTACCAACAGTTCTGATAAAAACACCATATAATGTGCAACAAGAAGGTCAACTGCCTGTGGGAGTTCCATTTTTCTCCTGCAGATCCTTGACAGCAGCTTAAGACACTTTTATTCAGACAAGCTTTTACATAGTTAAATGTTTTTATCTAGTGTTTTTATCAGCTGTTCTTGTTTTTATCAGCTGTTTTTATTGTTTTGATTAATCAGCTGTTATTACTGTATTTCTTTCGTCTATTTTAATCTTTTATTTTGTATTTTGTGCAGCACTTTTTGATTGTATCTATGATAAGTACTATATAAATAAAATGTACTTACTTACTTACTTACTTAACACTAGATGGCGCCAACAAGCACACACATGTGCACCATTCTCCTAATGAGCTGTATAAAAGGCAGATGATGACTTCACTTGGACGCTGGTGCGTTATCTGCCTAGTTGTGTTCCTAGCCACGTTCCCATTCTTTGGGATTTGTGCAAACTAAAGTCTTATTCTCACATGTTACAGCCTTGACTCCTGCTCCTCTCGCTCCTTGGACCTCTCTGGTTTCATCTTAAGGCCTCCTAGTTATTCCTTCAGCCGCTCCTCGCCTTCCACCGCTGATCTATACAACCTCTCTGAGACTTCCTCTTTCATTGCTACTGGAACTATTTGGACCTCCAACACTATGATGACCTTGGCTTCCCACAGTAAGAGACAAACCATACATTGAATCATCCTCAAGGGTCTAAACTTCCATATTAACTCTTGTCCTTGCTCACTGGGATTCCAGTCCCGCCCAGCTGAGTTGCAGCCTACTGTTGATTATCACTTCTGTAAATAAACCCTGTTATTTAATCCTGGTCTTGAAGTTGCTATTTTTGGTTCCCACTTATCTGGGTATTGAGTAAAACCTTTCACTGACTAACTACGTATGTACTTCCACACTGGATGAATGAACATGAAACGCTTTGAAGATGCTCAGTCCAGAAGGCAGGACCACATCCCTCCTGTTTTAGCTGATTTACACTGGCTACCTGTTCCTTTTTTTATAGATAGAAAGCTTATTTTACTGACGTTTAAAGTTTTAAATGACTCGGCACCCATTACTTAATGGACCTTTTGCATTTTTACAACACAAACAGAGCACTGATGTCCTCCAGTTGGATGCTTTTAGCGTAGCTGAAGGCAAAATTAAAACGCAGGAGGGGATTGGGCTTTTGCTGTGTCAGCCCTCGGACTCTGGAACTCCCTGCCAATTAGTATCCGTCCTGCAGAGTCCGTACAGTCCTCTCGCCTAAAAACTCACGTTTTTTAACTCTGGCTTTTAATTCCAGTTTGGTTTGAGTTCCATCCAAACCTCTTAGGTTGTTATTTCCTTGTTTTAATTTGTTCATAGTAGGGGTGCAGGAAAAAATATATATATATATATATTTAAAGAATCGAGATTCTTAGTCCTGGCGATTCAGAATCAATTTTTAAAAAATCAAAAATTAAATTTTTACATTAAAACCCAAAAGATAAAGAAAATAAAACCATATATCATAGTATATGAAAGAATACATAAAATGAAAGGTGGCAGAAAGAAGAAGAAATCTGACCCGAACCAGTGACCTCCAGGACCCGATAAGGATAAAGCGGGTAAAGATGATGGATAGATGGCTTTTGTTGAAAAGATTTACCAAACAAATCTTTTAAACAAAATCCATCCATACACATTTGAAACATGGATGAATGCAATATGATTTTGAAGTCTATTTTATTTTGAGTTAAATGTTTATGCAATACAGTAGGCTGAAATCTTTGTTTACGTTTGTATTTTGAATTATTTGTGATGGACTGGAGACATGTCCAGGGTGTCCCCTGCCTCTCGCACAGTGACTGCTGGATATAGGCACCAGTGACCTCCGGGACCCGATTAAAGCTGCTGCATTCTATTCATATACCCATCTGCTCACAATTCAGCCTGCTGTATTTATACTGTATTATTTGACATTATTAATGTTTGCTACAAGCATACATTATTGTTTTAAATAAATGTTTTATTTGTTTACATTATTGTTTAATCTTTTCATGATTTCAATTGAAAATTGTTTCAGAATCGAAAATCGTTTCAGAATCGAAAATCGTTTCAGAATCGAAAATCGATCCTGGAATGAAAATCGTTATAGAATCAAAAATCGATTTTTAATCGAATCGGTGCATCAAAAATCGGAATCGAATCGATTATCCAGACACTGAGAGATTCGCACCCCTAGTTCCTAGTCTGTTTTACAGTATTATACTTGTGTTTTTATTGTTTGATCGGTCCCTTACTGGTATTTTATTGCTGATTTCCTGTTTGTAAAGCACTTTGGTCAACATATTTGTTTTTAAATTAGCTATCTAAATAAAATTGACATTTTTTTTTATTCATTCAACCTTTATTTAGACAGATAATTCACATTGAGCCTCGAGGAATCATTTACAAGTGAGACCTGTTTAACAGCCAACACGTTGACATTCAAACAATGCAATTTGAAATTTCCTTTGTCAACGTGTGTCCTCACTTTCCATTCACCATTACATACAGGTTTTAAGAGCAAGAAGGTCCATTTCTAACCAGCAGGTATGGTTGTCTTTGGCCACTCAATAGTAGATTATTGCTGATGACAGATGTCAGAACGATCACTTTTCCTCAAAGTCTTTTGCATCATTATTCTGTGGTCCACACAGTCATTGTAGGTTGCACCCAGTGACTCTGGCTGCCATGGCAACATACGGCGTATAATCAGAGACTTTAAGTGACTCGTTCTGTGGCTGCAGACTGTTCCCTTTGACATTCTTCCATTTGGAAACGATGAACAAGGAGCTGAAGCAGAATTGAACTTGACGAATATTTGTGCATCAACAATGTTTTCATTATTCTCCATTCTAGTTTAAACAAACATCAAGCAGTGGTTTATGGGATTCAGTTATCCAAACAAGATCTCCAACCAAACACCAATAAAAACCTGATCGAATTAAAGCACATTAAGATCCTGTAACTGGATCCAAACGTGGGATTTAATTATAAAGAATGCATCATTTGCAAACATTTTTTGGGGTCTGCATTGGCTCAGGTTTAGTTGTTTTTGGGTCAAACAACTCTGCTGTAAATTCCAGATGAAAAAAAAAGTTTATATAAAGATTTTAGAAGTGAGATTGATCCATGCACACACACACACACACACACACAGTTGGGCCTCACAATTTGGTAAAACTCAGAAAACTGGGCCTTACAACGTAGCATAAACAAGGACATGCACACACACACACACACACACACACACACGCACACACACACAAAAATCTTTAAAGAAAACATATCTTCCATTTCAGCTCTGTTCAGTAGATACTGTCTATGCAGAACTATCTAAGTACAGTATATGCAGAAAAATCGAAGGTGATGCTGTTTACCAATGGGAGATTTGAAAGTAACAATCTTTCAGTCATTACTACAGCTAAAGGTCTGAAAAATGATAAAAGTATCACAGTATAAATAGTTAGGATTTTTAATAGTTGACCAAAAAACATGCATGATAGGCTGATTGGTAACTCTAAATTGTCCATAGGTGTGAGTGAGAGAGTGAATGGTTGTTTGTCTCGTTTGTCATGTGGCCCTGTGATGGACTTGCGACCCATCCAGGGTGTACCCCGCCCCTTGCACTGTGATTGCTGGATATGGGCACCGGCGACCCCCGTGACCCCCCAAAAATGGAAGAAACGGGTAAAGATAATGGATGGATGGATTATTTGTCTTTTACTTCCCACATTCAAAAGCTGGTGAGGAAGCTGAGATTAAAATAAAGGGGCAGGACATTATAAGATATTGTATCTTCTATCTGCTCCTTTTCGAACAAAAAACATAAAATTTGCATGTCACTTGGGCATAATTATTTGTATTAACTTTTATTTTTTTAGTTGTGTTATCCTATTTTCTTTCTTCTTTCTTGATTGTCTTTTCTGTCTGTTCGAAATAAATAAATAAATAAATAAATAAATAAATAAATAAATAAATAAAATTGGGATTTTATTTCAGGATCAGAATCAGACAGACTATTTGAGGCTAGACTGGTCAATGCTACTTTTATGTCTGTACTGGACTATGGTGACATTTTATATATGCATGCTTCTCTTGAGTGTCTTTATTTGCTGGATACTGTTTATCATGGAGTTTTAAGATTTATAACAGGTTAAAAAAGTTTTACACATCATTGCACTTTATACAACCCGGTTGGATGGACGTCCTTGGCCACTCATAGATTCCACCATTGGCATCTTTTCATTTATTAATTCAACCTTTATTTAGTCAGGTAAATCTTATTGAGCCTCGAGGGCTCGTTTACGAAAGCGACTTGCTACAAACTAAAGAATGATGAACATCAATGATACAAATACATTAAACAATAAACAAAAGAAAAAGAAAAAAGTAGCAAAAACTAGAAAAAACATTATAAGGTAGATGTACAAAAAAAATCAAAGACAGGAACATATCTGCATTGATTTTTGCCAGGATTCCAACAGATTCTGAAAATCATTTAGAGAGGTCAGGGCCGAGAGCTTCAGATCTTTTTGTAAGATATTCCAGGAAGCAGGAGCAGAGTAGGAGAAGGCCCTTTTTATTGTATTATTATTATTTTTTATAAGGCCATACTAGGACTTCTTCCTTCATATTTGTTGGCCTTTATAAAGAGAAAGTCCTCTCTTTGTTGTGATAACTTATTTTTCCTCTCGGTGCCTAAAATTCAAGATGAACTTTTTTTTTTAATTAATGAAAAGTGCGGTATAAATTGAATTCATTATTATTATTATGAACTTGGAAAGAATTGTTTTCAGTTTTCTGCTCCATCTTCTTGGAACCATGTTGCAGAAATACATTAACCTAAAGGAGCTGTTGTAACAAATGTTTTTTTAAGGCTGTTCTTACTGATTTGGAGAAGGAATCATCTATCTGTATATGTTTTAATTGATGAATCTTTAAATGTTTTTATTTATGGCGGCGTTAACTTTTTATGTTTTTGCTGTGAATGTTCTGTAACTTCTGTGCTGCTGCCAGTCTTGGCCAGGATTCTCTTGCAAAATAAATGTTTTATCTCAGTAGGATTTTCCTGTAAAATTAAGGTAA
>JBBPBX010006034.1:0-13053 GCA_038048925.1 Garcialebias charrua
ATATATATATATATATATATATATATACATACATATACAGGTAGTCCCCGGGTTACGACGGAGACCCGTTCCTGTCGTAACTCGAAAATCGACGTAAGTTGGAAAATACGTCCAAACGGCACCTCATACGTACAGTACTGTATTTTACCAAGCACTTAGCCTATCCTCACACCGTACCCTACGTAATTAACAAAAAACACATACATTTCAGAGCCATAATGAAGGGAAAAAAGAGTTAATTTGTTTGTTTGTTTCAATTAAAGACAAGTGTGCTTACAAATATCTAAAGATTTAATAATTTATTCACACACACACAGCAAACAACAACACTGCGTACAGAATAATATCACTGAATTCTGAATAAATATAAATGGTACCTGGGATATAACCTTTTTCTATTTCAACCAGTCTTCAATAATAAAAAAACAACATTTGGCGCAAGTGCTGACCAGAGGCGGTCGGCACTTGCGTCATTCACTACATGTCTCGGTGCATAATGACTTCAGTGAGTTTGAGGTATATTTTGGAAAGCATAAATTAGCCATGTCTTCATTCACAGCACAGGAAATTTAGAAAAACTAACCACACAAGCAGTAAATCCAGACTCTGTTGTGCACTGCCAAAGAAAACTGTTTCAAGTTTCATGAACTCTGATTACTGTTTTCAGGAGGATTCCCACGGGTATATAACTGCAAAAGTTACAAAGAACTTTTTTTAAAGATAAAATTGATTGAGAATTTTTGCAGGTCAGGATCTGCAGAGTCAACTTAAAATCTAAAGTTTATGCCTTTAGTCTGGATGGAAGACTGAGAGAAATTGTCTAATGAATGATGTTTCAGTAAATGCATGTAAAGTTCTGAAACCAATTCAGTAAAAATATACAATATTAAAGACCCTGCATTCCTTACAGAAATACTTATCACCCACTACTTCTTAAGATAGAATTAAACAGCAAGATGATCGTATGATGATAAATAAAAACTGTGGTTCTTTTGATCAAAACGGGAAAACAGTGTTTTCTGCAACTTCATGCTATCACAAGATGTGTTAATCCTTGAAGTTTATGGCATGAATGACTCAGTTATGACCACAACAATTTTTAGCTCAGCATCTTTAAATTAGTCTGTTTTTGCCATTGTTGTGTTTTTAAAGTTCAAGTAGCTGTAGCAGCCATTTTGCATTTGGTTGACTCCAAAAGTTAAAAAGTTGTTGATGTCTTTCCAAAAATTACTTCCTGAAAAATTATTTAAAATGCAACCAGTGGTTCAGCTGATATACTGTATGAGTAACAGTATAAGTGAGTACCATATTTTCAGCAGTACACATCGCACTGCCCTATAAGTAGCATCAGCCCATATTTGTTTAATAAAATGGAAAAATCTATAAATACGTCATTTTGCCAAATACATACTGTTATGTGTCACCGCTGATGCGTCGCGTTCGTTTCGCATCGCCACTGACAACCCGGAAACATGGGCCAGTGTTGTGCCAAAAATCAATGGGCTGCCAAATGGCGGCCACGGAAGCATGCACGGGAGGACTATAACAAGAATTTAACAAGATTAACACTTCAAAACAATTATTTGTTCGCTCAAAGTTATAGTAAAAATTTGCTTAATAAATGCACTTTGACGGTCAAATACGCTGTATTTCAAAACCTGATTTGTGTATGCAGGCACGCATAGAGGGACAAGCCACTGCTCCTTTCCTCAAAATTTAACAAGATAAACACCTAAAAACAAATATTTGTTTGCTCAGCTTTATAGTAAAGGTCTAACGTTTGCTTAATAAAGGGAATTTTGTAGGAGGTGGTGAAGAGACGACACAGGAGACGGGATGTAGTTCTTCACTTTTAATCAACTCCTACTCAACTGGCGGGAAAACCACCCAACACCGCCTTATATACCAACACAACATCCGGTCCTCTGGACCTTTCACAATAAAAGCATCCTGTAACACATTCGGTCCACTGGGTGTGAGTAGAGCCCCCTAGTGGTCCACCACACACGCCCCCCCAGAACACCCAGTAAGGTCCATCACTAGTCCCGCATTTTAGGTTTGATTAAACGACCAGAACGGCTGAACCTGGGCCCTGCAGAACCAGTCTGATGAAGCGGAGGGCTCCGAGGAGGGCCTGCAGAAGATTCGGGCTCCAATGGATGTTGAGAGTCTCTGGCAGGGGGACAGCAGTCCGTTAACAATGTGGATGGAGGTCTGCCCCTGCGAGGAGCCTGGGCCGTAACAACCTGATCATCTGACACAACATGAGCTGGTTTAAGCCTATCGATACAGACAGTCTCAGTACGACCCCCTAAATCTAAAAGGAAATGTTTTGGACCTGGTTGAAGAACCCGAAACGGTCCATCATACAAAGGCTGTAGTGGTGTCCTGTGTGCATTGTGTTTGACAAAAACAAATTTAGAGGACTCCAGACTCTTAGGGACAAATGACTGCGGTAAACAATGATGTACCGGGCCAGGGACACGAAAAGGGGCCTCCTGAGGTGAAAAATGGAGCAACGGTGGAGCAAACTGTGGTGAGGGTACCTCAGGTAAAAACTCACCGGGGACGCGCACAGGTTGACCGAAAACCAGTTCAGCCGGGGAAGAGCTCAGGTCCTCTTTGGTTGCGGTACGTAAACCCAACAAAACCCAGGGAAGACGGTCAATCCAGTTGTCACCGGTCAATGCAGCACGCAGTGCAGCTTTCAATGATCTGTGAAACCGTTCACACAAACCATTAGCTTGGGGGTTGTAAGCGGTGGTCCTGTGAACGTTAGTCCCCAGACTCTTGGCCATGGTAGACCAAAGTTCAGAAACAAACTGCGGGCCCCGGTCTGATGTAATGTCTGAAGGGGGGCCAAAACGCGCCACCCAGGTAGACAAAAATGCCCGGGCCACCACTGCAGATGTCGTGGATGTCAAAGGAACCACCTCAGGCCACCTGGTGGTCCGGTCTATCATAGTCAGCAGATGAGTAAAACCTTGTGATGGAGGCAGAGGGCCCACCAGGTCTACGTGCACATGATCAAACCGCCGACCTGGGATGGAGAAGGGTTCCAAAGGTGCTTTGGTGTGCCTGTTAACCTTAGCGCGCTGGCATGGGACACACGCTGCTGCCCACTCCTTAACTGCTTTACGCAGACCGGGCCAAACAAACTTTGAACTGACCAGTTTCACCGAGGCTCTAACACCTGGATGAGAAAGGGAATGTAAGGAGTCAAAAACGCGGCGTCGCCATGAAACTGGAACCAGGGGGCGGGGCCTGCCAGTAGAAACATCACAGAGCAGGAGGGGACCTCCGTCATTCACCTGCCGTTCCTCCAACTCGAGGCCCGTGGGCCCGGACTGGAGCTCGAGTATTTCTGCGTCGCTACGTTGGTCCGCAGCCATAGCAGAAAAATCGATGCCAACGTATACGGGAGAGATCAGCACCCGGGAGAGACAGTCGGCCACCACGTTGGATTTTCCAGCCACATGCTGAATGTCTGTAGTAAATTCAGACACCGCTGCGAGGTGGCGTTGCTGGCGAGCAGACCAGGGGTCAGAAATTTTTGACATCGCAAACACCAAGGGTTTGTGGTCAACATATGCAGTGAACCGGCGGCCCTCCAGGAAAAACCTGAAATGGCGTGTGGCCAGGTAAAGCGCCAGCAACTCTCTGTCAAAAACACTGTATTTCAGCTCATTGTCCCGCAGCGTACGGCTGAAAAATGCAAGCGGCTGCCAAACCCCGGAAACCTGCTGTTCTAACACAGCCCCCACCGCAACATCAGATGCGTCGGTTGTTAAAGCTATTTGCGCCGCTGGGGATGGATGGGCCAAAAGGGCAGCAGTGGCCAGTGCAGCTTTAGCATCACCAAATGCCTGTAGGCGTTCTGGTGTCCAGTCAACACTGTCGTTGGGCTTTTTCTTTTTCAGCGCTCCATAGAGCGGACGCAGCAGTTGTGCTGCCCTGGGGAGGAAACGGTTATAGAAGTTAACCATTCCCAAAAATTCTTGTAGCGCTTTAACAGACTGGGGCTGTGGGAAATCTGACACCGCCTGCACTTTGTTTGGTAACGGGACGGCACCACTTGCAGAAATGCGGTGGCCCAAAAAGTCAATGACTGGCAGCCCAAACTGGCATTTCGCTGTATTTACAATCAGGCCATGTGCTGCCAGGCGCTGAAAAACCTCACGGAGGTGGGACAAGTGCTGCTCAGCCGAGCTGCTAGCCACCAGGATGTCGTCCAAGTACACAAATACGAAGGACAGACCCCTTAGGACTGAATCCATCAACCGCTGAAATGTTTGTGCTGCACCTTTAAGACCAAAAGGCATGCGCAAAAACTCAAAAAGGCCGAAAGGCGTGATAACAGCGGTCTTAGGGACATCCTCCACATGCACAGGAACCTGGTGGTACCCCCGTACTAAATCTACTTTAGAAAAAATGGAGGTCCCAGCCAGGTGCACTGAAAAATCCTGGATGTGGGGGATGGGATAACGATCGTTCTCTGTGATGTTATTAAGGCGGCGGAAATCCCCACATGGTCGCCATTTGCCATCTGCCTTGGGCACCATGTGGAGGGGGGAGGCCCACGGACTGTTTGAGCGCTGCACGATGCCTAAACGCTCCATGTTAGCAAACTCTTCCTGTGCTATTGCTAGCTTAGTAGCATCAAGGCGGCGTGCACGTGCGAACACCGGGGGGCCCGTTGTGGGAATATAATGTTCGACCCCATGTTTTGTGTTTGTGTTTGCAAAATCAGGAACAGTCAGCGAGGGGAATTCAGACAATAAACGCTGAAACACATTACCCGAAGCTAAAAAGTTAGCATGCATTAAAGGCCCAGCTCCTCGCGTCTCACAAGGCAGTGACGAAAAAGACACAGCGTCGATCAAACGTCTGTTAGCTAAATCAACCAGGAGCCCGTGAGCACAAAGAAAATCAGCCCCTAAAATAGGGACTGAGCTAGCAGCTACCACAAAGTTCCACTGGAAGTCCCGTTCATGGAAACGAACAGTCACCAACCTTTCGCCAAACGTCTTGATGGGATAGCCGTTAGCCGCGGTTAGCTGCGGCCCGCAGCCTTCTGCTAACCTGTCGGAGCCGGTCGGGGGAACGAGGCTCTTCTGCGAGCCGGAGTCCACCAGGAACCGCCTCCCCGACCTCGAGTCTTCGATGAAAAGCAGCCTTTCCTTGTCGCCAACGGCCGCGACTGCTAGCGGGCGCTGGCGTACTCGTTTCCCTGCGGCTTGAAACTGCACGGTGGGACACACCGTCGTGCTTTGGCGCCAAAACGCTGGTGGAAGAAACAAAAGGCAGCTCCTGACCGCCTGCGGGCGACTCCTGCTACGACCACTGGCTCGTCCGGCGCTGAGGGCGATGCTTGAAGCTCGGGCGCCGCTGGAGATCCGGGGACCGCCGCTTGGACCGCGAACGTCCTCGCAGCCAGCAGGATGCGGTCGGCTTCGCGGGCCAGCGAGCGGTAATCCTTCTGCTGCAGAAACGGGGAGTTGGCCAGGGCTGTGCGCACTGGAGCCGGAAGCCGGCGGAGGAAGAGGTGTAGAAAAAGAAACTCACAGTCTGTTGATCCTCTCAAAGACAACATGCCTTCCATGAGCTCGAGAGCTGTGCCGTCGCCCAAATCAGAGAGGGAAAACAGTTTCTCGGCGCGCTCCGCGTCTGAGAGCGTGTAACGCTGCAGAAGGAGCTCCTTGAGGGCGTCGTATTTTCCTTGTGCAGGAGGGTCTTCGAGCAGGCTCATTACCCGCTGGGTGGACAATGGGTCCAGTGAAGCGACCACATGGTGGTATTTGGTGTCGTCTGCAGAGATCCCGCGAAGAGCGAACTGTGATTCGACGTGGGCGAACCACGACCGAGGTGCGTGCAGCCAGAAGTCCGGGATTTTAACGGCCACCGCAAAAGCGAGCGGGGCCGCCGGTGGGGGTTCCACAACCGCGGACAGCTGAGGAGAGCTGGCTGGACCTTCAGATGTCGTCATATTCAGTTCACGTAGGTCACCAGTGTAGGAGGTGGTGAAGAGACGACACAGGAGACGGGATGTAGTTCTTCACTTTTAATCAACTCCTACTCAACTGGCGGGAAAACCACCCAACACCGCCTTATATACCAACACAACATCCGGTCCTCTGGACCTTTCACAATAAAAGCATCCTGTAACACATTCGGTCCACTGGGTGTGAGTAGAGCCCCCTAGTGGTCCACCACAATATTTCAAAAGTATTCACTGCCTTGGTGCTCCTGTGAGTGCACAGACAGGGAGGAAAAAAGGAAGAGGAACGCTGCTCCTTTCTTTGAAATTTAACAAGAAAAACACCTAAAACAATTATTTGTTTGCTCGAAATTATAGCAAAGCTTTGTCTCAGTTGAACTTTTGCTTAATAAATGCACTTCAATGTCAAATTAGCTGCATTTCGCTGGGGCGGTGCAGCTAAATGAAGCTGATTTGACGGTTGCTCCAAGCAGCAAGCAGAACGAAGGTGGCGGGCTATGGCAAGCTGATTGTGTCATTAATAGCTGGTGAAGATTCTCAGTCATCCAGGACATGGTAGAATCAAAAAAGTTCAAAACAAAAATAATAAAGTTTAAAGTATAATAAATAAAGTACAGTTGTTTTTGTCTTGATTTTTTTTTTATTTAATTTGTCATTATAGCCATTTTTACCTATTACACATACCTTACTACTCGACTCCCATCTAGTGGCCGAAAATGGTAGTGTTATTTTTTTTCATGTCTCAGCCAAAAATTAGTTATGAATATGTGGGGAAAAAATCCATAAACACAAGTCACAGGGCATGCAAATTATGCCAAAAAAGTGTAATACCAATACCAGACCAAAAAATACGATACAGAACACTCTCAATTCAAAATTAGTCCTGAATGCTAGCAAAACCAAAGTTATGTTGTTTTCCCATAATTCTGCAGTAACCAGTCCTTGTATTAAAACACAGAATGGTGATATCATATACAGCGTAGACTCATACAAATATCTTTGTATTTGCCTGGACAAAGATTTAATTTTAAACATCCCATTACATTTCTAATAAAAATGCTAAAATTTAGTTTTTTGTATTGACTGAAATCATGCTTTTCTCTTTCTTCCTGTAAGTGGTTTTTAACATTTGTTTTATCACAGCTGGACTACAGAGACACAATTTATAGATTTGCCTCCCTCACAAACTGGACCCCATTTACCATGCTGCTCTGAGGTTTATAAAAGGTTCACCCTTTAGCATAGGCGTAGATCCTGGGGGGGTCGGGGGGGTCCGGACCCCCCAATCTTGGGGAAATATAGATCTGTCCCCCCCAATAATTCAATAAAGGAAACCGTGTCTTTAAACAATATAAATATAAAAAGGCAAAAAAAGAGAGAAATCCGCCATTATTCTAAGAAAAAAAAAATTTGCCCCCCCCCCCTTCTCTGTTGGCAAATGGTTTAGTCCAATGTTTACAAGGAACAACAAAAGCACCGGAGTCACAGGCTCCGCGGAGCCGCTGGGTGGGAGTGAGCTGCAGCACAAACTATTAACTTCCAGTAAGTAGCTACTTAAAACATAGGTGACAGTGACTGGGAGGAAATGGTATTTTACAGTGATGAAAGACAAGTGTGTCTGTGCATTATTAGTGGCTGTAGCAACAGCAAAACGCAACGAGGAGCGACACTTCATCAGCTAACATGCTAGCTTCAATGCTAACTGGCTTACAACAGACAGAAGAATGTCAGCGCAGCTTTGAGCAGGATGGATTCACATTCATCATATTTTCAGGTGTGGAGCTCTTGAAAGAAGTAATGATAAAACATGTGAAAGATAAATAATTTAAAAAGAGTAGAGAAGATGTGATTATTAGTTTAAATGATTTTATATGTGTAGCACTTTGTTGCAGCTGTGGTTGTTTTAAAGGGCTTTATAAATAAATTATTATAAAAAATGTTGAGGATCAATACTTATGTCACATGATTAATAAAAAAAGTCACTGTTTATTATATTACAATTACATTATTGATATTTTGTATCTGCAACTGGAAGATTTTATTCTTAATAGGTTCTTAAAAAATGCTACAGATTTGTTAATAGTAAAAGCAAAAGGCATATTTTGAATGAATGTTACAAACGTGTTCATTTCTACAAAACAATTAATAAAATATTTATAAAATACAATGAATTTCAAATGTTACAGATTGAGTTTAACATAAAAGAAATAGAGTTTTGTGTTTAAATATCAGTTAATAAGTAATCCACTATGCCCCCTTGTTTAGGACTGGAACCAATCTCAGCTGCTTTTGTGTAAAGGCAGGGACACCCAGGACAGGTCACCAGTCTGGATGACTGTTCAAAATCTGGATGACTGGGGCGGCCGTGGCACAGTGGTAATGGCAATCGACCCCCGATCGGAAGGTTGGAGGTTTGAATCCCACGTCCGCTCACCATGTGTTGTTGTGTCCCTGGGCAAGACACTTAATCCCCAAGTTGCTCCCGGTAGGTCTGGATGGCGCCTTGCAAGGCAGGCTACCACCCTGTCTGTGCACTCACAGGAGCACCAAGAATGTGTGTATGAATGGGTGGATGGCTGGTATTGTTAAGCGCTTTGGGGCTCCTCACAGGGGGCTGGAAAGCGCTATATAAATAAGCTCCATTTACCATTTACAATTTACCATCACAGAGACAGACAAAGAGACAAACAACCGTCCACACTCCCAGCCAAAGCTAAGAACAATTTACATTTGCACAGAAGAGCCAAAACATTATTCAAACTGAGGACTCAAGTTCTTGATTGAGAGTTCTAATCACTACTGGTAATTATCAATAATAATTGATCATATTTACCAAGCTAAATCATTGTGTGGAGTCTTTAATAATACAGACCAGATCAGATGTGATCAGCCAGTCATATATTCACATGTATGTAAATGTATTATTATTAATACTATAATTAAAGTTGAACCATGCAAATTTGTTTGGAACGAACAAGTGGACCTTCATGTCTCTCGGTCCAACTGAAGTAGCTCTCAGTCTCAAAAAGGTTGGTGACCCCTGCATTAAAGCTGCTGTATGTATTTTTTCTAAAAATATATTTTTAACATATTTCTTCACTCTGTCACTATCTCCTGACAGACTGATGTTAGACAGGTAATCTCTGAAAAAAAACTATAATCCTCTGGCTTCTCCAGGTGGTAATAAAAGCATTTCTAAAAACCCACAGTGACCCGCCATTAACCAGCCAATAAAAACAGAGTTTTTAACCAGCCAATAAAAACAGAGTTTGGTTCATGAACGAGCTTCTCACGCCCATCCCCCGCCTGTCCCAACGCCGCCTGGCCAGTCACGAGACAGGCCATGCTGTGGAGGAGGAGCTAAGGAGGGTGAGTTGCAGGTCAGCCGAGAGCAAGGGGGAGGGACCAGAAAGGTGTCTCTGTTCAAATTTTTTTCTGTCCAGCGTTTTCCAGAAACTACATACAGCAGCTTTAAAGTATTTCTTCTCCTTGAAAACTGTTTTTTTTTTTTTAGCTTTAAGATTTTGGGAAGGTGTGGTACCAGATTATCAGTGACACTGACCACAGTAATCTATGAATACAAGCCAAACTGAAATTTAAACAATATTTAGAGGGGACCTATTTTGCAAAATTCTCATTTTGCCACTTGTCATTTTGACAAGTGGCAAAGATTGAACACATAATTTTTTTTTTATAAGAGTAATGAGTGTCACTATTGTACTGATTAATAGTAGTATTAAGACTACTAAATACATGCCATTTAAATCAATATTATTGCTGATTATTATGCATAGTACAGTATATGGGGCCAAGATGGTGTAGAGGCAGGGCTGCCGACTTGGGACCCGAAGGACACAGGTTCAAACCACGGCCACTACACACCTTGGGGTGTCTATGAGTGCACACCTATTTCCCCAGCTCCCCGTGCGCTTTCTATGGCTGCTCACTGCACCACCTGGTGGTGGTTGGGTTAAATGCAGAGACGAATTTCGTCTTGTATGGGAAACATACGCAGATGACAGAAATGTGACATTTATTTATTTTATTTATATGCATGCAGTTTGGATAAACTTCCCTCTGTACATTTTGCATTACATTTCACTGTAACTTTGCCGACCCCCCCAAAATTGCTCTTAAAAATTTCCCTGTTTATGGTCCCCCCCAATAATGAGATGAAATCTATGCCCTTGCCCTTTAGGACTCACCATTATACCCTTACTGGACTCATTTCTCTCAATATTCAAAGGATGAATCATTGGTATGTTTTCAAATACAAAGCCGTTTAAATGACCACCATATATCAACTCAAAGTTCATCTCACTACAGAACACCCTCAAGGCCAGTATCTGGCTGTGGTTTAAGTACCCTTTGTGCGCACAGTCAGGAAAGATGAGTTTTTCATATTTGGGCCCATCTTGGAATGATCTGCAGCTTAAGTTGAGGTTGGAGTATTTTATTCCTTTAACTAGTTTTAAACAAAATCTTGCTGATGTTGAAGTGTCCCAAATTGTGATCTTTTTTAAACTTGCATTTTATTTTATGTGTTTTTACCAGATGTTTTGCTGTAAATATGTTAATACTGTTACTAAGACTGTTGCTGCATTTGTAATGGCCTGTTTGCACATTGTGCAGGACTTCCTTGTGAAAGAGATCACGTAATAATCTCAATGGATTTCTTTCCTGTTAAAATAAAGGTTTAAATAAAATAAAAAAACAAACAGACACATGAACGCACACCCACAGACATGAGCAGAACCATAATCGTCCGCCTTTGCCTTTCACCGGCTATGAATGTGCCTTTGAAGCTGATGCTTTATTCGTTGTAGAGCAGGAAAAAACACACTCTGGGACACAACTGGAAACCAAGCTGGCACAAAGATGTTCATCTCTAATCCAAGCTGTTAGTGGTGTGGACCCTCAGGTTGTCAGTTTAACGTGTTGTTTAGGTTGGCTGCTTCCAGTGGCTCTTACAGCCCTCAGCGGGACTCCTCTGCCAGGTTTCTTTCAAAGTGGAAGGCCCAGCTCACTCCACAGCTACGTCAGTGGACTAAAAGTCAAAGTATTTGCAAAAGGCAAAGATTACGATTTACAGATCACTAACTTTTTAAACATAAAAACATTTTTAGCAATGCTAGAACATTTTGTCCATCTTGACAAGATAAATTAGGACTTTATTTTGCTCGGGCACTCATAAGGACAACATTTTTACAAATTAAAAAAAATCCAGTAAGCAGCAACTGTGAACAATGTAGTCTTGACAGTTATTTAAGATTTAATCACAATAATTAATCTCCACACCTTAAATGATCTGAAATGCAGCTTTTTTCAATCATTTCAATTGCAATAAACATATACATTAAAACAAACTGTGTTTCTTTTATCCAGATGAGTGTACCTGGAATTTCACAGTCTTATTGTCTGAGCAATGAACCTGAAGCATGTTTGTTCCTGATTTTATGGAGTGGGTTTTATCGTCCAAATGGCAAGAAGGTAAATAGTGAACACTGCTTTTCTGAGATTTCTGATTAAAAATTAGCTTTTAAAAGGGAAGTGAGACCTGATAACGCATTCTGAAATTCCTCTTCACTTCTTGTTTGTAAATGTAAAGCCCAGCATCTCTGTGGAACATGTGACATTACAGGGTTTGTCCAAATGCACATGATTAGACCTGTAGATAGATAGATAGATAGATAGATAGATAGATAGATAGATAGATAGATAGATAGATAGATAGATAGATAGATAGATAGATAAATAGATAGATAGATAGATAGATGGATAGATAGATAGATACCGTAGATAGATAGATAGCTACCGTATTTTCCAGTGTATAGGTCGCACCTTTATGGTTTTTTCAAGGCCTGCGACCTATACTCAGGTGCGACCTATATATGGCTTGTTATCACTTTTGGTGAAACAAATTTTTAAATCCAGCTCATTTCACAATTACGTTCATTTATTAAGGAAAAGTTCAGCTCAGACACATATTTGCTATAATTTTTATCAAACAAATAATTGTTTTTAAGTGTTAATCTTCTTAAAAGCCTTGCTGTGCGCTCCTGTGGCAGACATTTGCAGCAGAGCTAAACGTAGGTGCAACCTATACACCAGTGCGACCTATCTAGGGATTTTTCCAATCTATTGGTAATAATTGGACAATGCGACCTATACACAGGTGCGACATATACACCAGAAAATACTGTAGATAAATAGATAGATAGATAGATAGATAGACAAGCACAGGCACAGCAATAATAGAAACATTGAAACAACATAAAGGCATTCATAAACATGTGACAGAATATTAAATGCACAATAAAAACAGCAAATTTTAAAGTATTTTATAAAATAAGCTATGTCTAATACACAGCCCACACCTGTGAGCTGCAGTACCTCGTGGTTGCATCAGAAAGGGCATCTGGTGTGAAACCTGTTGAGTTTGCCCACTGTGGCCATACTTTAATCCACATCCAGTCTTTTTAGGCCCATTAGAAATTTTAATAGCAGCATAGGAGAGTAACTTGATTTAATTTGCCAAAATAAACCAATTATTTTACAAGACTTTACTCTGATTGGTAATTTATTTTTGATTTCTTTTCGTTGTTGATGAAAATGGTTTCATAACTGATTCAGTTCCTTCAGACTTTGCCAGTGCTGCAAGCACGGAGCCATGGCAACCTCAAAGATGCTCGATGGGTCAGCTGGTTAGTGGTTGTCTCATGAATTACAAATTTGTAACATTTTGAAATCAAAATGGATCAAAGCCCTTTTGATCAAATTAAGTTCATTTTCTGTGCAAGGCAGTCAGGGGCAAGAATGGGTGAGGGCTACAAATAGGTCAACACAATAATAACTGTGCACCATTGCTATTCTCTGAGTTAATTCTGAGATTTTAATATTTAGCAAGGAAAAATTAATGTATGCAGGGCCTGCAGTAACAATTTTTTCATTTTTTTTGTAAGACTGGTTATGTGATCTGCAAGATGATTTACTTAAATGATACATGAGTAAAAACAGAAAGAAAATACACATATATGTATATATATATATATATA
>JBBPBX010006034.1:13151-36350 GCA_038048925.1 Garcialebias charrua
GGAAACTTACAGAAACCCAACTTTATTAATGTTGTCTTAACAGATATCCAAAGTTTTCCACTGTGTTCGGAGCTGCACTGTGTGGGAGTCAGCAGCAGCACAGACTGCAATGCTTGGGGGAAAGCTTGATCCAGATTGGTAGAAATATGGATAAACATATTTAAAAAAACACAGCGAAACTACAGAGCAGTCACTGTTGCTTATTAAACTGTAGAAAAAAAGAAAAACTCGGAAAATTAATTTCAAGAGGATTTGAACGTGCAGAGCTGTGCAGACACTACTTCACTTTCCTCAACAAACAGAACTCCTGTGTGGAAACATTACAAAGACAAAGAATACACAACAGAACAGAGCTTCAAACCCATTTCAAGCACTTCGTCACACAGAACTTGAGCTCAACTCTAAACACAGATTAGTGTGTGCCATACATTGAACATGACAGTTTTTGAGAAACGCTGAGCCGTCGTTGGAAACAAAAAGTGAAGGTGGCCAGGCACTTTCCACAATGAATTCTAGTAAAAATTTAAAAGTCAAGTCAGACTGGATGACAAAGAGGATATACAAAACAAGAATGAAGTAGGAATTGGTTTAACTGAGATGTGATTATTTGAACCAAAGTGAATCGTTTCAGCAGTACGTTAGGAAGAGCTGATAGGAAGAATTGCTGAGACAAATACAGAAATGAGTCAACCCACATTGTGCTGAGGACTGTGTGTAAATTATTTTCCGTTATACAGACAGGCGCTATGTGCCATTTCCTGAATGGCAGACTAAATCTAACTCAGCTCGACCTCAAAACGTAATCGTGTTTTTATGTGTTTAACAAAGTACATTCAAACAGCTGCAACCTTAGCATAAAACATGTTTTAATATGTCCAATGATTTGATTGAGTTGATTCTGACAGTCATTTGACCCTTTTCTTAAGCTTTTTTTTATTTTTAGTTATTTTAATTATGTTGTTGAAGCACTGGATGCTAAGGATTATTGTGCTGCACTTTACTTAGACCTGTCTAAAGCCAACTTTATGGTCAAAACTGCAATATGTACAGGACATACACGTACACAGGATTGAAATGTCATTACTCTCAGTCCCCTGTTGCAACAATAACCATGAAACCTTAAATATTTAATAAACATTGGCATAAAATTAAATAATAAAAGTATGATACTATCCTAAATTGTAAGTATAGCAGTACAAATATAAAAAGTATAAAAAGTATACACTGTATCTATAAGTATGAAGGTACTGACACTGACATTTGAAGTTAAATGAAAAAGCAACACATGAAGTGAATGTACACAGTATATGTATGAAGTCCTTGATATTGGTAAGGCTAGTAAAAAAATGTAAACAGTAGCGTAAACAGTAGTGTAAATGTACACAGTGGTGCAAATTGAATAAGCATGAGCGTGTGTTGAGTGTATATGTTATGTTATAAGCTCTCAGTCATTGGTTCCTCAGACCACACTATCAGTTGGTTCTTTAATTACATCTCAGATTGGAGGCAATGTGTTCAACATAATGGTACTTCTTCCAGCTATTTAACTGTCAACAATGGTGTACCACAAGGCTCAGTTTTAGGACCCATCTTCTTCACAATCTACATAAGTAATGTAGGTCAGTTAATTCCTGATGCACCCTTGCATTTCTTTGCCGACGACACAGTTGTTTATTGTCAAGCTAAATCAGTTGCTAAGCTTTTCCAGCTTTTAAGGTCTGCATTTGGCATCGTCCAGTCAGATTTGTTTTGTCTCAAACTGGTGCTAAATGCAGATAAAACCAAAGATGCCGCCTTCTACTGAACCACTTAGAAAGGTGCTCTTTCTAAAGCCGTCCTCCTACAGTCTACTCTTATGCCGGGTACCCACCAAACGCGTCTTGAGCATCAAAAACGCTTTTGACGCACCCTTTTGGCTGCTTGTCATCAGAATCTGTTCACACTGAAGACGCGTCTGATGACGCGCAGTGGGAGGAGCGTCTGGCTCCTTTTCTGGTTGTTTCTTGTACACCGGGCAGACGAAATCAGCTGTACGTGAGCCTCGTTACTACTTGAGTGGGTTTTCTATGAGCCGAACTGCAGCTCCGAAAGTCTTTGTTGAGATTAAAATAAAGTCCAAAAAAAGTCCAGTCGTTGTTGCGTCATCACATATAGAGGCTCTCCCGATTGGTTGCTGCGACGTGGCAAGCAGCCAAAGTTCAAATATTTGAACTTTGGCTGCTCGACACCTCGGCTGCTTCGGACGCATTGCGTGCGCGGAAAAGAACTGCTGCGCGCTGCCACGCCGCTTGAAACGCTCAAAACGCGCCGCTTCACGATTCGCCGCGCCTCGCCGCATCTCAACATAGACTTTCAATGTGAACCGGCCGCTTCCACTGCCCGAAACACGTTTGGTGGGTACCCGGCATTACTGTACTGGTCAAAGTAAGTGGAGCTGCTCTCAATCTGTTTAATGTGTGCCAAACCAGCCTGGAGCCAAACCTAATAAACACGTGTCAAGACGATAATAATCAAAGTAAGAAAAGGACCAACTAAGAGTACAGCATCTTAAGGCTGGAGCATTGATTTCAATGGGAGTAGATGTTCGTGTGTTTCATGGATTTGGAGCTTTCTTAGTTCACAAGATGTTTTTTCATGCACAAAAAGCTACCCTGAAGGTATGGAAGAACCAGTTCAAAGTTTAAAATGTGGAGATTGAATTTTGCATGCTTTCATCTCATTCCATGGATTCATCTAAGTAAAGCTGCAGAGGGAACTACACCAAATTGATCTGAGTGGCTGCTAATGAGTGTAAACAGGCTTGAACAAACCACTTTTACTTTAGCTTGAAGCATCTTCTGAAATAATTTTGAAGGTTCTTTAAATATATTATGAGCCTTTTATGTTCCGTATACTTCATATACAGAAATCCTTCTCAACAATAATATATTAAGACAGAGTTTCTCTATTCTATGCTAAAAGAAAATGCTTGAAATAGCAGCTCTGAGACACTGGAGGATCTTTATAGTAGGAAAATGAAGCAATATTTTTCTTAAAACATAAAGATTTAAACACATTTTTCCTGTTTTACCTTAGTGGGTTTTATCTGATTCCTATTAAGTTATTCACAGCTTTTTTCATTCTCTGTTTTCTTGTATGCCAATAAAAGGCAAAAGGTGAGTGACTATGTTTAGGCCCATGTATGTCTCGCTGTGTGTCTGTTTGTTACCAAAATATCTCATCAATCACAGGACGAAAAAATAAATCAAGCAGCAGTTCTTGCAGGGTAAAGACCAGCTACACCATAGTCAGGTTCTGTCTGAGGTTTCTTCCAACTAAAATCATTTTTCCCTGAAACAAAAAGCCAAATTAAAGAAATTGAATTTTTTGTAAAATACAAATGTACAATGTGGCTGATGAGTGCTGTATGGCTTTATTAAAATATTGTAAAAAAGACAAAACAAAGTTGTTAAACTTAAAAATTGCCAAAGGATCAATTGAAAGAACCTGAAAGTGACAACATCTGAAAGTTACAAAAGTCTAGCTGGAAACTGAAAGTAGAAACAGACGAGCTAAAAGTAACAAATGTGCTAAATAAAAGGAACAAAATGCTTGCTAACAGTACTTTGTAAATCACTAACTGAAAGATAAAAAATAATGCTAGCTAAAAGTATCAAAATGCTAGTAGAATGCTAAAAGTAAAAGGTTAGTTAATAGCCAAAAATATCAACAGGTAGCTAAATGCTATAAGTAAGCTAAAATTAGCAAAAGTCTTTGTAGATTTCAAAAGTACAAGGCTTTCTAAAAGCTAAAAGTATAAACAGGCTAGTTAGTAGGTTGCTAAAAGTACAAAAAAAAGAGTCTAATTGAAAGGTAAAATTAGCTCAAATTAGCCTCTTATATGTCAAAAGTACAAGGCTGGCCAAAAACTAAAAGTAGCAAAAGGCCAGAACATATATAAAAGTTGCAAAAAGCTATAACAGGGCTATTCAACTGGTGGACTGCGGGCAATATCCGGCTCGCGGGTGACTTCAATCCGGCCCACCAATGACTTCATTAAAAAACAAGTTTTTTTTATGTTATTTTAAATAACATTAAAAATAATAAATTATTATTATTATTATTATTATTATTATTATTGGTGGTGGGTTCTGGGCTTGTGCTTTGGTTTTGGGTTTTGCTTATTGCATATATGATTGAATGCAACAAAATAAACACATTTAAAGGTAACAGATCATTGTACCGGTAGTACTTGGTTTATTTACATAATGATGTTAATCGCTGGATGTCCCGTCCCTGAGCTGATGTTTTCAGTAACTGTGCCCCCCCTGAACCCTGCTTTAGAGTATCAAAAGACTAACTGTATGCTAAACGTAGCAGAACAGGAGAAAAGAGTAGAGCAAATATACTAAGCAGGTTTGAGAAAAGACAATTTTAAAAGGAATTAAAGAAATCTCATTGTACTTCTAGAAAAATGGTAAATAAATGTAAATATTCTGAAATATAAAAGTGTTACAAAACCCATAAATCATAGTCCCCAACCTCCGGAATGAGCTGAACATTTTGATGTATGAACTGTTAAAAAAGCACACAGTATACAAAAGGAGTAGACTGTCAAAAAGGTAAGAGAAATAAAACTCAGAAGACAATACAGGTAGTCCCCGATTTACGAGCGCTCTGATCTGCGAGGTTCCAGACTTACGAGCTGCGAATTTTTGGAAAAAACGAAAAAAATACTGAGTTTTCATGTGTTTTTTCACTACAGTTAGTTAGTTAAGCATATAAACACACGTTTCCGATCATTTTTATGCACTCAAAAGTAGTTTTTAGATGAAAATAGAGTGTTTTTAGTCGCGCTAGCGAAAACCGTTCCAATTTACGAGCGGATTTCCGGATTTACGAGAGAAATGGCGGCCGTTCCAAATTACGAGATTTCCGGTTTACGAGCGCCTCGTTGTAACGGATCTCGCTCGTAAATCGGGGACTACCTGTACAGTAGTGTGGAGTCTGACTCAGCATTCACACAGTAAAGTCAGTTCTGTGCGTCAGCGTTCTAGTTATACACCCACGCCATACTTTCTTTTGTGATACGGGCAATTTAAATTAATCTCTAAAACTCTAAAGCAATGCATGCGATGAGTAACGCTGCTCTGCTGCAGGACACCCCTACAAATATCTCATTATGAGAGGCTGAGTCAGTGCTTCCTGTTAACTCTCATGGTGGGTGGACACTGTGTGAGGATGTGAGCTGAACGGTGTCCAGTTGGTATTTGAAACCTCCTGATCTGAGCATGTTTCTTTTCCCTCCGAGAGGTTATTTTCCATGTTCGGCTGATGTTTGAACGTGTTCTGCTCGGACAGGGATTGCACCAAGCTCCTTCCTACTCTTTTCAGACAGTGACCTCACTGTGAAGAGTCACAGTGTAGATTTAATAGGTCATGTGCTGCCGAGCAGGGGGTTCAAAGGCCCAACAGGTGCTAAAGCAGAAGACTTGGCTCTGGAGTGGTTGTTCTTGTTTTGTGGGCTGCAGATTTTTTTAAAATTTATTTATTTTAATCCAATTAATGATTTAACTTTCTTACACTGGGAAGCAGCCAGTTTGTAGACAGTCCTGGAGCTTTAAAAGAACAACACAACCATTAAATATCGCCTTTTTTTTTTTTACCAGCGGTAGTGAAGTTTGGGAATGATGCCCTGTTTTGGTAGTAAATCTGATAAAAGGAACAAAATCGTGACAAATTTAAATGATCAAATGTTCTCTGAAGATTCTCAGGACACTGTGGGGCTGATTTCAGTCAGACTCCCTGTCAGAGCGCTAGATCAGTGGAGCTGTTTTATTAAAACTAAGAAATGTCCCATGAGTCACAGTGATGAAGATGAAACACTTCAGCATCTTCTGCTTGACTGCTACAGGACTGTGGAAACAAGAGATAGAATGGTGACAGAACAGGTTTCAACATTGAAAAGAATACAAAATCTTTTTTATGGCCTGTTTGAAGAAGACATTACGGACTCAAAGAGATATTTATTGTACAGTACTGTAGTTGGTGCAACGCACATCTGGAAAACAAGAGCAAAGGTTGTCCCTGAACCAAAAATGATCAGTGATGATGCTGTTTTAAGAACACTGTGACAAACTTCAGGAGGAGAAAATCAACAGACTTTAAACAAGTATCACCTGTGTCCTGGGACTGATTTAATATCCAGCTGTTTTATTTGAGATGTATTGTTTGTTTCAACGGCACATCAGAGGTTTTAGTTATTTTATGTGCATTCTGATGGATTGTCTTAAAATGTAATACAGTATATTTGAATTGTAATGTAAGGTGTGCAAATATGCATTTTCCTCAAATAAAGCTTATATATTAAAAAAGGAACAAGGAATATATTGATAACACAGAACAGTAATCTACTTCACATTCCACGAACCAAATTAAGGACCATGGGAGACAGGGCATTCTGTGTGGCTGCCCCCCGCCTATAGAACTCCCTCCCTGACTGCCTGAGAGCTCCACAGTCACTGGTTGACTTTAAAAGCGGTTTAAAGACTTTTCTTTTTAAGCAAGCCTATTCTGCCTCCGCATGATTTTATCTTTGATCTTAGTATTATTGATTTTACTTGATTTTATCACTTGTTTTATTTATTTATTTATTTATTTTTTAAGCAGGCCTATTCTGCCTCTGCATGATTTTATCTTTGATCTTGGTTGATAGTATTATTGATTTTATTTGATTTTATCACTTGTTTTATTGTTGTAGCACTTTGAGATTTTTATTAATGAAAAGTGCGGTATAAATTGAATTTATTATTATTATTATTATTAATAAAACAGGTTATATTCTTTTAGAGGTGTCTCCAGAAATATTTTAAGGTGATTGCCAGATGTGGACCACTGTTGGTCTTGCAGTGACCCACTAGAAGCAAAAGCCAAAACAGAACGGGTCAGGTTTAGTGTACTGTAGTCAAATGTAGGTACAAAGTACAGTACTTGTAAGTTAAATGTATACTGCAGTGTGGGAATCAGAGATTTGCCTCCTAATAAGAGATGAGGAGTGATATTCAGATATTTAAAATATGGATAAAGTGGTGGAAGAAAATTGTATGCTGCTGTAACTATTCTGTTGTTGTTGTTGTTTGTTTGTCTTACATCACCACCTTGTAGTGACATGTCAATTTTTTTCCTATCAGCGCTTTTGCAGTCGAGGTCCTTTTTATTGAGACGACACCTTTCACTGACCCCACTGCCTGAAAACAAAACAGAAAAGAAAAGCAGCTGTTTCAGCATCTGGTTGTACCATTTTACTTTTGTTTGGAGGGGTGGTTTAGGATCTGGATTGAGGGGTCTGAATATCCATCCATCCATCCATCCATCCATCCACACATCCATCCATCTTCTTTACCCATTTTCACTTTTTCAGGTCCCTGGACAGGTCTCCAGTCCATCACAGGAACACGAAAGACAAACGAGACAAACAACCACCCACTCTCTCACTCACGCCTAGAGACAATTTAGAGTTACCAATCAACCTAATATGTTAGGAATGGCTGTAAGCTACTATCACACCAAATCTTAACTCAGTGTCTTAAAAAAAAGATGAGCTTTAGCCATTTTCGTGTATGTTTAATTCAGTTCTGTTCAGTTTATTTATATAGCTCCAAGTCACAACAGAAATTGTGTCAGGGAACTGAACAGAAACATTTATATACAAAAGTAAGTTAATAACATTATCTGAGGAGCAGACTGCTTTGAATTTAACTTCATGGCAGAACTCTCATCCTGAACAAGCATGAAAGTGACAATGGAAAGAAAAACTTCCTCATGAGGAAGAAACTTTTAGCAGAACCAGGCTCAGGACAAGTGGCCATCTGCTTTGACCGACTGGGTTTGAGAGGAGCAGATACACCATGGCAGGTCAAGAATCACATGTAGATAGAAATAGTATCAAATGAAAATTAAAGCTGCAAGCAGCATTGAGGCCCTCGCAGCTTAGCGTTGCTCCGGCCTTATTGCGGTGACCGCGGAGCTCCAGTTCGTCTGCTCGGTCGCCACCTCAAACGCTCTCGTGCCCATCCCGCACCCGTTTGCCAAGAACAGTTAGCGAATGATCCCCCAAATTCTGAGGGACAAACTATCCACACTTGGACTAAGCCCCTCCGTTTGTAACTCGGTCTTAGACTTCTTATCAAACAGACCTCAGTCCGTGAAGATCCACAACTTCTCCTCCTCCACCATAACCCTCAGCACTGGCTCTCCTCAAGGATGTGTGCTGAGCCCTCTTCTGTTCACTCTGCTCACATATCCTCCTGAGACCTGACGCATATATTTTGTCCTTTATAGTGGACATATTGTTCACCTTCATCTTCTATTCCTTTTTTGAGTTACACTATCAAGCCCTCCTGTACTCTTTAGAGGACATCCTGGGCTTTCCAGGGATATCTCATGTGAAAGGTTTGCATGCTGGAAAGCCCCTTCTTTTCCTAAATCAACATGGCCGGTATACAAGCAATAACATTTTATGGAAAGAGGAGAGGTAAATCAAGTATTTAACATATTTTGCTATTTTTGTCATGATATTTATAGATATTCTTGTTAATTAACATACTAGAAACAATATTTTGACTGATGAAAACAATTTAATAATTCCTCTTTTGAAATGCCAGCCCTTTTATAAATGTCAATCGTAGTGGACACCAGGATCTTTTCAGTGTATTTAATGACTCCGTATTGATGTAGGAGAAGAAGTGAAGCAGAAAGGATTCTATGCAAGATAGTAGAGGGAGATTCTGATCTGGAACAGTCAGATGAAGAAAAGGTTGAGGATGAGTATCAGCCTTTGATAGGGGAAGATAATTAAGAAGGAGAAAAAAAAGATGCAGGAGAATCTGATGAAGGGACAGACTCAGAACCCGAGAGAGTGCAGGAAAGTCGCCGTACTATGTGGGCCAGAACTAACTTGTATGTTTTCCCAATTTATTTGGGTATGCAGGTTCAGATGGTGCGCAAGGTTCCTGGCTCCAGGCGGGGAGGGGCTACAGCTGTGGTTTTACCTGGGGACGGATCACCGAAGGCGGGCGGGGAGGGTCCCTCCGGGTTCCGGAGGGACATCGGAGGAGCATGTGCCCAGGAGAGGAGTACCGGAGCTGGGCAAGTTTCGTCCAGGATCTCCGGTGCGCGCGGATCATCCATACCCAGGCCTCAGTGTTCCCTCCCTGGGTGTAGGACCACCGACTCGCCCCGGTGCACGCGGCTCCTCTTTTCCCAGGCCTCAGTGCCCTCTCCCATGGTGTAGGACCACCGACTCGCCCCAGTGCAGGTGGATCATCTTTACCCAGGCTTCAGTGCCGCCTCCTTGGGTGTAGGACCACCAACTTTCCCAGGTGCACGCGGTTCCTCTTTAGCCAGGCCTCGGTGCCCCCTCCCTGGGTGTAGGACCACCGACTCGCCCCGGTGCGCGCAGTTCTTCTTTACCAAGGCCTCAATACCCTCTCCCTGGGTGTAGGGTCACCGACTCGCCCCGGTGCAGGTGGTTGCTCTTTAACCAGGCCTCAGTGCCCTCTCCCTGGTTGTAAGACCACCGACTTGCCCCGGTGCACGTGGATCAGCCGTAGCTAGGCCTAAGTGCCCCCTCCCTGGGTGTAGGACCACCGACTCGCCCCGGTGCGTGCGGTTCCTCTTTACCTAGGCCTCAGTGCCCCCTCACTGGGTGTAAGACCAACGACTCACCCCGGTGCGTGCGGTTCCTCTTTACCTAGGCCTCAGTGCCCCCTCACTGGGTGTAAGACCACCGACTCGCCCGGTGCGTGCGGTTCCTCTTTACCTAGGCCTTAGTGCCCCCTCACTGGGTGTAAGACCACTGACTCACCCCGGTGCGTGTGGTTGCTCTTTACCCAGGCCTCAGTGCCCTCTCCCTGGGTGTAGGACCACTGACTCGCCCCGGTGCACGTGGATCAGCCGTAGCCGGGCCTAAGTGCCCTCTCCCTGGGTGTAGGACCACCGACTCGCCCCGGTGCATGTGGATCACCTGTAGCCAGGCCTAAGTGCCCCTTCCTTGGGTGTAGAACCACGACTCGCCCCGGTGCACGAGGTTCCTCTTTACCCAGGCCTCAGTGCCCCCTCCCTGGGTGTAGGACCACCAACTTGCCCCGGTGCACGTGAATCAACCATAGCCAGGCCTAAGTGCCCCCTCCCTGAGTGTAGAACCATCGACTCACCCCGGTGCAGGTGGATCATCTTTACCCAGGCCTCAGTGCCCCCTCCCTAGGTGTAGGATCACCGACTCGCCCCGATGCACGTGAATCAGCTGGAGCAAGGCCTAAGTGCCCCCTCCCTGGGTGTAGAACCACTGACTCGCCCCGGTGCAGATGGATCATCTTTACCCAGTCGTCAGTGCCCCCTCCTTGGTTGTAGGACCACCGACTCACCCGGTGCGTGCGGTTCTTCTTTACCCATGCCTCAATACCCCCCTCCCTGGGTGTAGAACCACCGACTCGCCTTGGTGCAGGTGGATCATCTTTACCCAGGCCTCAGTGCCCTTTCCCTGGGTGTAGGACCACCGACTCACCCCGGTGCGCGCAATTCCTCTTTACCCAGGCCTTAGTGCCCCCTTCCCTGGGTATAGGACCACCGAGTCCCCCCCGGTGCCCACGGATCATCCTTACCCAGGCTGTGTGCTCCCTCGTGGAGAAAATAATTTTAGACATAAACCGTCCTATTGTCCACTACAATGGACATGCTATGAAATTTAAATAAATAAAAATGTTTTAAAAAAATGTAAGGTGTTCTTTTAGGCCTAAATAGATAGGAAATCACATATAAAAAGAAAATGGAAGACATTTTTTTCTTCGGTTCTCAGGAGGATAAGATTGTGCAGCTACCCATCCAGGCTGTCATATTGTAAAGTTTGCAGATGATACAGCTGTGGTGGGATGCATCACAAACAATAACCGTGTTTCCATCTATTTTCATTTCGTATTTTGAGCTAATTTTTGAAATCTCGCAAATATGTAAATACAAATTAATGCGAAGCAGAAGTGTTTCCATCAACTGGCTTGAATCGCATCTACCGGGCCACGCACAGCGTCATTACGTCAGACGTCAGCGTCATTACGTCAGACGTCAGCGTTACGCATGTCTACAGTAAACAGGAAGTAGCGGTTGAAAACAGAACCCGGCCACACATCTCGTCAAAATGGAGAGAATATTTCAGGTATGTGTTGCTATCGGGCAAGTTGTATTTATTCTGTCATGCCAACTAGTTTTAGCGATGTTACATGTTGTCCGGAGCGGAAACAGCTGATCAGTCACGTGACGTAAATGTTCGCTACGGCAGAACTGAGTCGGCAAATCTGTTTCCATCTGTCGTTTTGCGCATCAGCTCTGTTTCGAAACCCCCAAAAACCACCTCAAGCGAGCGTATCAACTTTGGGGCGAATTAGGGGAAGTTAAATCGGATTTTGCCATTTCCATTCAGCTTTTCTGATGTGATGCTTCAAAATGCGCATCTAGAAACCTTGATGGAAACACGGCTAGTGATGAGTCCAGCTACAGGCAGGAGGTGGAACACCTGGAGAGCTGGTGCAAAGAGAATAACCTTCACATGAATGTGAAGAAGACAAAGGAGATGATTGTGGACTTCAGAAGGAACAAACAAACCCACACCCCACTGAACATAAGTGGATCTGTGGTGGAAGTGGTCTCCAGCTACAAGTACCAGGGTGTACACATGAATGATAACCTCAGCTGGAGCAACAACACCACCAGCCTGATCAAGAAAGGTCATCAGAGACTCTACTTCCTCAGACGGCTGAGACGAGCTGGTCTGAGCAGCCCAGTCCTCACCTCCTTCTACAGGTGTGCAGTGGAGAGCATCCTGTGCTCCAGCATCAACGTGTGGCATGGAGGCTGCACAGCTGCAGAAAGAAAAGCTTTACAGAGAGTGGTGAAGGCTGCACAGAAGTCTGTTGGAGTCAGTCTCCCCACCATCACAGACATTTACACCTCCAGATGCAGGAAAAGAGCCACCTGCATCATGAAAGACCCCACTCACCCAGCACACACACTCTTTGCCCCACTCCCTTCAGGACGGCGGTTAAGGAGCATCAAATGTAGAACCACTAGACTGAGGAACAGCTTCTACCCTGAGGCTGTTAGACTCATGAATAAATAAATAATAAGAATAATCACTGCAAAATATCACATCATGCTGATGCTGATCTGTTTTCTTGTTGCTGTGTTCATCTGTGACCATCTGCTCATACAGACTCGTGTTCGTGCTGCTGTTTGTAATGATGTTTTTCTATTACATTAGGGCTTAGTGTATTTCTAGTTGATGTTTTTCTTAGTTATATCCTAGATGTTATTACTGTTTTTCTCTTACATTTTGTTGTTGGATGTAACTGGGACCCTGTGTACATAATCTTGTTTCATCACATGTACCACATGCGGTGCAAATGACAATAAAGACTCTCTGACTCTGACTCTCTGGCTCTGAATACAGTTTCAGTCTTGTATGTTACACAGGCGGAAGCTGAAAGAGTCACCCAATAATTGTGAGTTTCTTGTGTGAGTTGGCAGGGCTTAAGTGATGTCATGAATCAACAATACCGATTTTTCTGGAAGTGCTCATTGATCAAATTCCAAAAATCTGATACAGATGGGATTATGTATCACTGAGATAGGGGGCACACTGGAGTACAATTTTCAACAACAATACCAATGTGTCCAAAAGTGCTCACTGATGAAGCACCATAAATCTGGTGCAGATTGTTTGATCTGTAACTGTTGGAATAATGTAGGGGGCGCACTTGAGTCAAATGTTAAACAACCATATCAATGTGTTTAGACGTGCCCACAGATGATGCACAATACATCTGGATCAGATCAGATGGTCTATCATTGACATATAACAGTTTGAATTATGTAGGGGGTGCACTGGAGTCAAAAGTTAAATAACAATAGAAATGTGTGTAAAAGTCTGATGATGTACAATAAATGTGGGACAGATCGGATGATCTAGCAATGAGATGTAACAGTTTGAATAATGTAGGGGTCGCACTGGAGTCATCGGTTGAACCACAATATCAATGTGTGTAGAAGTGCTCACTGATGAAGCACAATAAATCTCGTGCAGATCGGATAATGTATCACTGAGATATAACTAGTAATAATATAGGGAGCGCTGTGGAGGGTATTGGCCACTTATCATGGAAGCCTGTTGAAGTGGTGGATAATGATCGATCGTAGTGATTTTGGTGCACTTCGGTTCAAATATGTAGAATTTAGAGCCAAATGTATGACGACTGCGTCACTTCCTCCAGCAAAAACAGTTTGCGCTTTAAAGCAAGTCAGACCAACTTGTTATACGTCTTCTAACACAGGATCATCCTGATTAGTTCAAGGGTGTAAGAAAAAAAAAGTGACTTCCTGTTCTGAGGGAACGGGGCTTCGATGATATCACAACATGACCACAGAGGATTGTCGGGCATCCAACAGGGATGACTCATGCCAAGTTTGGTACATTTCGGTATTTCAATGTGAAAGTTATAGCGGTTTGAAATTTATGGCGGGAAGTGCAAGTTTGAAGCCTGGCCACGCTCCTTTAGCATAAACGAAAACGCAAGCTTTTGATAACTTTTACTGTCCAATGTGTTAAGGGCATATTAACTAAGTTTGAAGGCAATCCTTCAAAATCCCTAGGAGGAGTTCGGTCAAATCTGGAATTCAAAACGCCGGAAAATGACATTTTGACCCAAAATGGTCGACTTCCTGTTGGTTTTGGACCAGTGCTCCAGAGAGTTTTTCGTAGGTCCTGAGAAGATACAGATGTTCATCCAGGACGGATGAGAGATGGCCGCGCTGATGAACATGCATGTGTTTTGAATTGCAGCAGCTTAACATTCTCTGCCCTCCTCTGGATGACTGTGTTTACATTATCACGTTGTATTGGTTTACTGGTGCAATGTTAATAAAAAATCTCTTATCTCTTATCTCTTATGTTCACGGAGTTTCAGAATTATCGGGCCAAAAATGGCTTGAGGCTGAGGTTTTAAAATATTCCAGAGGGCGCTGTGGAGGCTATTGGACATTTATCAAGGATTCCTGTTCAAGGGGTGGTCAATGATCGATCATACAGATTTTGGAACTCCTCGGATCAAATCTGTGGATTTTAGAACCAAACGTATGGTGGCGGCGTTACGTCTTATTTCGCCACGTCGCCATGCCCACATGCTCCACCCAAAACGGTCAGTGTTGGAAAACTTGTTACACCAACATGTCTTCGGTTACTGGACACAATGTCATGCTGATTAGGTAACAGGGGTCCGATCTGTACCGTTCAACGTAAAACTTTACACATCCTGTTGTCAGGGGGCGTGGCTTAAGTGATGTCATGATTTTACCATTCAGTGTTGCAGGGGACTGGATGTGGGTCAATCACTGAAGGTTTGATGCATTAGACAGTTTTCGTTTAGGTGCTGTTAGCGTTTCGTTTTTCATGGCGACACGTCTAACTTTGACGTCTGGCTCCGCCCCTTCACCATGCATGAAAACAAATCGTTTTGATAACATTTGGTCCCCCATGCCTTATGAAGAAACCGGCCAAGTTTGAATCCGATTGAGTGAAATTCCTAGGAGGAGGAGTTCAAATGCGGAGGCTGTAAACCGCCAAAAAGGTGTGAAAATTTGGTCATCATTCCAAAATGGCCGCCTTACCATTTATCGTACAACGTTGGTGCCAGAGGGTTTTCTGTGCATCTTGGTGAATTGGACAAGTGTACCAAATTTCACGATTTTACGTCAAACTAAGGCCAACGCAGAGGGTAGTTTGAAATTTTCTAGGTGGCGTTCTTGAGCCGTTTCTGTTGCGATTTTTGCCACACCCCCAAAATACATAATTTTTCACCAGTTCTGATGAGTTTGCCAAATTTGGTGAGTTTTGGGATATGATAAAACCCCCAAAAGGCCACTTCATTTGAGGGAAGAATAAAAAGGCCTGAACAGAATGATTACAATAGGCCTTCGCAGCGCTTAGCTGCTCGGGCCTAACTATTCAATTTTAACAATTCATTTTAAGAAATTAGGTCAATTTGTCCTCTAGTAGTCTACGCTTAAGGCAGCATAACAAGCCAACCCTAACTATAGGATTTATCAAAAAGGAAAGTCTTCAAACTGGACAATGTGTCAGCCTCATGGACAGAAACTGGAAGTTGGTTCCACAAGAGAGGAGCCTGATAACTGAAAGATCTTCCTCCCATTCTGCTTTTGGAAACTCTAGAAACCACAAGTAAACCTGCAGTCTGAGAGCAAAGTGCTCTGTTAGGAAAATATGGAAGAATAAGTTCTGTAATATAAAATGGAGCTAGGTTGTTGAGAGCTTTGTAGGTTAGAAGTACAGTAAGATTTTGAATTCAATTTTGGATTTGACAGGGAGCCAATAGAGAGAAGCTAAAACTGGAGAGATATGATCTCTGCAACTAACTCCAGTTAAGACTCTGGCAGCAGCATTTTGGATCAACTGAAGAATTTTGAAAGAAGTATTTGGACACCCAGACATAAACCATTACAATAATCCAGTCTAGATGTGACAAATGCATTAACCAGTTTTTCTGCATCATTTTTAGATGGTTCTAATTTTAGTGACATTACGCAGGTGGAAGAAGGTGGTTCTAGTAACGGTATTAACGTGGGTGATAAAAGACATGTCCTGATCAAAAATAAAACCAAGATTTTTAACATTAGAGCTGAGGCCAGATTAATGCCACCCAAAGTGAGAGAAATACTGCAAAATGTATTCCTAACATGCTCAGGTCCAAAAACCAAAACCCCAGTCTTGTCTGTGTTCTAAAGCAGAAAATGTAGCGTCATCCAGGTTTTTATGTCTTTAAGACATGCTTGTAGTCTACAAAGTAAGTCACTGATTAGTTTAAGTTTATGAGCTGTGGCAGCCATCTTGAACCGTGTAAATTCCAAGCGTTAATCAATTGTAGGTGCAACTTTAATGAGTGTATTCTATGAGTTTCATTAAATGTGTGCCCTGGTTGGAGATGCTTGTCTAACTGACTGAGGTGCCAGTGGAAGCAAATGTATAAGCCCCAACTCTCTCTTGTTGATACCCCTTATATTTTGGTTAGTTTTATCTGCATACACCCTAAATGATGACAGATACACAAAACGTCTTGTCAAGCAAAGAAAGCCTTTCACAACTGAACAGGTCATACAGATGATGCTCTGTCCTTTCACATTGCTCTTATACATGCTGCGATAATAAAACAAGTGCTAAAAACACTCCTCACTACTGTGGACAAGGTCAAAGCCATCACTTTATAACTAGTCTTAGTGGAACAAAGAGGCAGTGAGTGTTGAAAGTCTGAAAATTAACCATGACTGCCCTTTAATGAAGCTTGAGCCTTCCCCCCTTGTTTTTTTATTTCCTGCGGTGCAGAAGTTTGCTGCTTGTAATTACAAGAGAACACTTTAAAGCCTCAAGAAAAGGTCACAGATGGTTGGAGCCGGTGCAAAGAGCTTAAACTTAACTGTTGCACTTATGATGGATCAGCCTGAAAGGGTACGCTTGCAGGTTGCTTTACTGATTGAGAATCATTTCCCAATTATGATCAAACAGTCTCATAAAAGGTGGACTTTAAAAGAACTATGCGTGTTAACACTGGCTGTTGTTGAAATAAACTTTTTTTTTTCAGCTTGGAAAGTATTTCAATTTTAAAGTGGACCAGAGGCTGCACGATAAAAGACACCAGGTGCGCGAGGAATACTTCTTGAGCTTCTAATGAAATACAGCTCTCGTTAAAGCGCTCTAATTTGTGCTGTTTGTCCTGTGGATACGTGTTTAAAACTTCCACTGCTCCAGCTCAGCACAATGAAGTTGTTGAGAGCATCTTTCAAGTCTGCCACATGGTCACTTCCTTTACTGTGGTGCATGCTTTCCACATGCTGTAAGCAGTTTGTGTGGTGCTTGGCAGGGCAGCTGAAACAGTGCGGTAATCTCTGGATCGTGCTGCTACATGAATGGTGGCTGAGGGTCTGTGAATGTCCCGACTGTGCGTGGAGCGCCAGGCCGCAGGAATGAGCAAATCCCTGCCGCTGTCTGCCTGGAAACGACACACTTAATGCCTTCTTAGTGCTTTATGTCTGTCCATTTTTACTTGTTAGTTTTGGGTGGACACTCTTCCAATGACAGCCTGAATCTAGAAAGTGTTTCTGACATGACTCGCTTCATTTGCAGCGCGCCATTTGTCTTTGGGAAGGTGTATTATGTAAGGTGCATAGGTGTGGAACAACTCCCATGAAAGGAATGAAAAATGTACCTTGCTGAACATCTAATGATCTAAGTCAGGGGTGTCCAAAGTGTGGCCCGAGGGCCATTTGCGGCCCTTGCAGTGATTTTGTGCAGCCCACAGCTGCAGTTTAAGAAATGTATCATTTTATCCAGCAGGCTTGAGGTCGATGCAGACTTTCTGCAGATTCACTGATAATCCCTTTTTATAAAATGTTTAGGTTTAACAGCAAAACGGATGAAAACAATCTTCTCAAAATGAGCAGTAATAAGCAAAATATAAACCCTTGGCTGAAATATTTTTATTTTCACTTCATGGTACAAAGCACCAAAAACCGTTACTGGTTTCTACCAGAAAGGAGACTTTAGGATAATGATTCATAAAACTTGTCTAACTATTGGTTGATAAAATAATCAAGAAAAGATGGACATTTTTTAATTAACATAATGTGGTATCATCTGTATACAATTGATCCACTTTATCAAACCTTCTATCAGTCTGTTGTAGTGACTGACAGCTGGATGATTTTTCAGAACTTCCATCAGCCTTTTGGGCCGTCCATGGTCCAAAAGGCTGATCAACCCCCTTTTAAAAGGACACTTACACAAATTATGTGTTTTTGTTTTTGCTGAGAACAGATTAAAATAAACTTTACAAACACAAGAAAACAACAAAAATAGACCCAACAAGTCAAATATTTTAATAAAACATATAAGCTTAGTGTTTATGAGGCTTTTAGTGTTTTGAATCTACAAACATTTAAAACTCTTTCTCCACCAAAATGAGTAAACTTTAATCCTTTCTCCAAAATATTGTTCGTGTTGAGAGTTAAATGCATATTTTTGTGGCCCACGAGTCCTTCGTCTGGATAGTTTTGGCCCACATATGAAAATGCTTGGACACCCCTGATAAGTAAACTACTTTTTTTTTCTTTTTCTAAAGGTAGTTGAAATACTGTACAGCCTCATCTGATGCCCAGCAGCAGTCAGACATTAAGTCTGACCCAGCTCCTGAGAGACTCAGAAGATATGCAGCAGGGTAATGTTTGCAGCCACTGTTGATGCAACGAGTACAAATATGTTGACAGAATAAATAACTCCTAAGTACTCAAACTATATTTCATTTGTCTTAACTGATATGCAACATTTGACATTTGTGGCTAAAAGCTAAACTTTGCTCTTGTTACTGATTTTTTTAGAGTACTGTACAGATGAAAACCCTGACTTTCAAGATTATTTTGGATACATTTAAAAAAATACTCCATGTACTTTTTATGAAACAAAATATTTAGGGGGGAAAATCAGCAGCAAACGTTCCAAAAAAAAACTCACACAACACATCTAATTTTATTAGCAAAATAAAATGTAGACAATTTAATTAAATTGCAAATTATTCTTTTGTAACCACTTTTTTCCTTACTATACACAATATACATGTTGTTTTACCTCAGCCTGCTCTGGAGGAGACTACATCATGTTTGTTCAGCTTATGTTGCCTTACATGTTGGGAATACTTGATGCTGCCAAGAGTGAAGGATTCTTTTAAACGACTGTCAACCGTGCTGAGAGAACATGAAAAATAATGAATGAAATTATAGAAAGTTGACAATTTCAACATGATGATCATAATCTTTTCATTTTTGTCCATTAGTTCATCCATTTACCGCCACTTTTCCACTGTCTGGTTACAGAGGCGGTAGGTTCAGGAGGGAGACGTCTCTCCAGCTCCTCCTGAGGGGATCATAATCATAAGAGGGGATACATAAACCTTCAATCTGGCTTTAGGTTGTGTTTTTGTAATAAATAAATTTGGGGTTCAAACAGCACAGAACCCCGAGAACATAAGATGCACTAAACGGAAGTCCCCAGAATGTTGTAAATAATCTTCTCACTCTGGAGGTCAAATAAGATCCTTGCTGGATGAAGCACCTTGGTGAAAAGTGTAACCGCACCTTTGTATTTCCTCCATCTGAGCATTTGGCCCTTGCATGTTAAACTTTACCATTTGAGATTTTCCAGCCAGAAAACGTTGTACCCACACCGTATTAAACTCCTTTTTATGGACCGGTCAGTCATTTTAGCTGAAGAATTTGATTTCACACTTCATTTTCTTTTACATACTTTGTGCATTAACCTCTAATTTGTTAGGGTCTCATTTTTTTTTTTAAACATTGTTTCTGGTTTTGGGCTAAATCTTGAAATAGTTTTGTATGATAAACAAGGGAACAAACATCTGAATAATCAAAAGGCCTTTTCATGACACACTGCACTGTTCAAAGACGTGGACTGTGAGTAACTGTAGACAGAGTGCATGATGTCATCATTGTGGTTTTGGTGTCATGAAACAAAGGTTCTCCTCCTCTGCTCTCCTGCAATGAACGACAGAGGAGGTGCTCCGTTTGCAACTTTTTCCATTTGTCACCGAAACACTGAACAAATCCAGATTTTCAAATAAAAAGCGAGGCCTTTCATGAGCGTAATAGGTCATAGCTGGGCACGGTGAAGAAACCTTCATGGAAAATGATCTGATGAATGGGCAAATATTGATGGAAGCAAACCTTTAGAGACCATAAAGAACAATCACATGGTGGAAGGTCAGCCAGTGGTCTTTTTGTTCCAAATCACAATAAATATACAGAAACTGGCAGCAGCATCAATCCACTCCCTTTATAACATCTAATAAAATGCTGATGAGGCCTCAAATTTACAGAAATGTTGGAAATCCAACAGGCTGTTTGGAAGGAAGTCACAGATTTCCATTCAATACTTAAGCTGTCAATTTTGTATTGGGAACACAAACCGAACCAAAGTAGAGAAGTTGAATTTCTTGTGAAAATGCAGTGCTTGTTGCTGAAGAACTTGCTGAAAAACAGCTGAAATGAGCTAAAAACATGCTGAAACATAGCTGAAATGGAAGAACAAGCCTAAATTAGCAGAAGAAAGCAGAAAGAACACATATTTGTTGAATTAGGTTTAAATAAGCAGAAATTAAAACCAAAATTAGGAAAAGCTTAAATTAGCACAAAAAAAAGAAAGAAAGAAAAAAAGAAACAAGGCTGAAAAGTAGCTGAAAAGGCAGAAAAAAGCTGAAGGACGCAGAAAGAACTGAAATGAGCAGAAAAATGTAAAATTAGCTGAAAATGCTAAAATTAGCATCAAAAGAGCTAAATAGTAGCTGAAAAAGTAGAAAAAGCTGAAATTAGCAGAAATAAGTTAATTGGACTGGAAGTAGCAGAAATTAACATGAAAACCTTGAATTATCTGAAAACAGCTGAAATTAGCTAAAAATTGTAAAATAGTAGCTGAAAAGGTAAAACAATCTGAAATTACCAAAAGAAAGCATAAAGAACGTTTAAGCTGAAAGAAGTAGAAACAAGCACAAAGAAGTGGACATTATCTGAAAGAAACTGAAATTAGCAAAAGAAAAACAAACCAGCTGAAAAGTAGATAAAAGAATCAGCAAGAAGCTTAAACTATCTTAAAAAGTAAATGAAAATAATCAAAAATAAACTCAAATAAGCAGAAAGAAGCAGAGAGATCACATTTTTTTCTGAATTAGGTTGAAAAAAGTTGAAATTAGGGCAAAAAAAATTGGAATTAGCCAAAAAAGGTAAAATTAGCATAAAACAGCTGAAATAACAGAAAAAGCTAAAACTTGCATGAATAAGCTGAAAGGAGCCTAGCAAGCTGAAATTACCAGAAATAAGTTAGAAGAAGCACAAAAATGTAGTTAGAAAGAATCTAAAAGGAGCACAAAACAGCTGGAAAAAACAGCTGAAAGTAACTGCAAAAAGTTTAAATTTGCACAAGTAAGCTGAAAGAAATGGAACCAGAACAAAATGTGAAAGGAGCAGTAAAAGGTTGTAAACACATTTAAAGATTTGAAGGATGCATGGAAAATTAGCTCAATTCATTTTTTATGAGGAAAAATGGCAGAAAAGGCTAAATATTTCAAAAAGCTAAAATTGCATCAATACCAAAAGTTATAGCAGGATTGTTCTAAATGAGTTGAACATTTTGATAAATGACTTGCTGAAATAGCACAAAAATAGTGGAACGAGAAAAATGCAGAAAAACGTAAAGAGTGTGAACGCTTCAAAAACATTCACAGAATTATAGCATGACTTTGTGTAAATAAACACATTTAAACATTCATTATGTGACGAACACTTCCTTAAACCAGCTGTGAAGCTACCACTCAAGAGAGAGCAACAAGGTGACTTATTTTCACAACTTCCTTTGAAGCTTTTAGTCTAAATTACTGTCTAACATGTCTGAATGTTACTGCGGGTATCACTTTAATTACTACTCACGTTTCTGTTTCACCATACAAAGTCATGCGTTGGTGAAATGTTTTTACTTCCTGACAGCTTAGCCCAATTAGACTTGCATTTTTGCTCCTCAACCTGCATAAAATGCCATAATGACTTAATTGGTGCAGGTTTTTTTTTTTCTTCCCAAAATGTGACGAGCCTCGTCTTCATTTCAGCCTCAGATCGCTAAGAAACAGCCATGACAGTGATTGCATTTGGCACGTGGCCCGCTGCTGAGATTTGCATGTGGAGTCACTAATTACGCCTCAGGTTGTCTTAATTACTGTCAAACGCCAGAATAAACGTGCTGCAATATTGCAGTGTCAAAATTTTTTCCCCATGTGGAAACCAAACGGATGCCAGAAGGTTAAATTCAGGTATTTTGAGTTAAGATAAACTGTCTGAAATCATTGAAAGAAATGTCTGCACGTTGACAAAAAGTATGTTTTTTTAATGCAGCGCATGTGCTCAGGCTAGATTAGGTTTCAAACTCTGTGTTAAAAAAATTGCAATCAGCATCAGATGTTTACTCTCAAAACAAAAACAGAAGGAAAAAAAAAACTTTATTCTGCTTGAGTTTATTTTTTGCACGAGCAGGAACAGACTGTGATGTCTGTGAGGAGTTTGGAAAATCTCATGGTTTCCATCAAGGATGTCAAACAATCAAAGCGTTCCCAGCGCAGGGACACAGGGAACACGGCGGATTTTAATTGAATGACTTTCTGAGAATGTCTGTGGCGTGTTGCTGTTGTTTCCCAGCATGCTCCGTTTATCTGTCTCACTGTCTTTGTGCGTCTGGCTTTCAGGGGCGCAGATGTTTCAGCACATGGCTGGATGGTGAGGTCATTGTTAGAAAGACGGCCTTAATTTTCTACTTTGCTCAGAGAAAAGTACACATCAAAGACGCAGGATGTATATTTAGTTTTGGGTATTGTGCTTTACAAATCCCTACGGGTAACTGCTTTGTTTGTTGGCTGGAATAAAAAAATTAGAACAAAGATGCATGCCGCCTGAATTTACTCGTTTAGTTAGTTTACAATTTAAAAGACAAACATCCCATACATTAAAAGTCTGATTTCTCATGAACCGTTAAGGAAACTGAAACATTTCACAATTATTTTACAGAAAAAGTAAATGATCCTTTTAAATGGTTACAATTTTGATTAAAAAAATATATTCACTGTGTTACTTAATTTGTGATTTACTGTATTGGGTCAGGGTCCGGTCACCGGAGTAGAATTTACACAGTGATTTTTATAAAGTCTCTCAGAGGGTTATGGCATGCGGTCATGGACGAATGAGGCGCTGCAGCTGCTGCCCTGAAGCGTCTCAGTCACACAGAACTGTGTGGTTTGGTTAGAAACACACTGACAACCTGAATCTACACAAGTGACATCAGCACTTTAAACTTTAGCTAGAACTTCAGCAGCTTGTGTGAGTGTCAGAGAAGACCGTTACAATGTTGTTCTGTGAATCTGCAGCAACAACTCCATCAGGCCGCTCTGTGCACCTTCAGCCATGTTGTCTTCTCACTTAACTGTCTTTGTGTTAGTTATGTTGGATACAGTGTCTGTCTGTCTGTCTGTCTGTCTGTCTGTCTGTCTGTCTGTCTATCTA
>JBBPBX010006034.1:39744-59786 GCA_038048925.1 Garcialebias charrua
ATGCTGGTGAAGATTCTCAGTCGTCCAGGACATGATAAAATCAAAAAAGGCGTTCAATACAAGATCAACTGGACTTTATTTGTTACAGAAGACGTTTCGCTTCTCATCCGAGGAGCTTTATCAATTCAATGAAACAGACTGTGTGCGCGTGGAGTTATAACAGTGAGTCACGCACCAACATACCGGGTATGTAAATTTCAAACTGAGGTAACACATACATGTAAATTGACAGATCACACCTTAACAGTAGGGAGTTCCCTTGAGGTCTCTGACAGAAGACACACAACTGTATGTAAATTGACAAAAACACCCTCCCAAACCAACAACAGAGGTTTCTCAAAAAAACTTTGCTAGTCTAATTCACAGACAAGACACCTCTGCTCCCATCCGGTGTAAAACGTTTGGGAATCAGCCCCAGAACTGAGTTATAAGTCTTAGAAAGTTGAAATCTCAGACCTCCTCCTCTGTTAAGAGAAGGTTTTTCCCTCTTAACATAAACAGCTTCCTTCACACCCCTCTCAAACCATCTGTGCTCTCGGTCCAAAATTTGCACATTCTGGTCCTCAAATGAGTGTCCCTTGTCCGTGAGGTGGAGGTGAACAGCTGAGTTTTGTCCAGAGGAGGTTGCTCTCCTGTGTTGGGACATTCTTCTGTGGATGGGCTGCTTAGTTTCTCCATTTACATACCTGGTATGTTGGTGCGTGACTCACTGTTATAACTCCACGCGCACACAGTCTGTTTTTTGAATTGATAAAGCTCCTCGGATGAGAAGCGAAACGTCTTCTGCAACAAATAAAGTCCAGTTGATCTTGTATTGAACGCCTTTTTTGATTATGTTGAGCAAGCTTAATGTATTGATCACAGCAACATAAATGTTTCATTCTAAAGCAAAAGAAAGAGAAAATAAAAGTAGAATATATTATTTAGGTTTTATTTTCATTCAACAAGCTGTTTTATTTTAATGCTGCATATAATAAAAAGGATGTATTGTTTTTATGAAAAGTCATGAGTCTTGAAGGATGATTAGTTCAGGTTCATACTCTAAAAACTCCACAGACAGTGCTGATTTTGAACTTGTTTGAGCTACATAAACCACTGTCACAGACAGGACTGAGATACCATCTGTGCTTTTCCACATCTAAACAGACAGGCAGGTAATTTCAGACTGTAGAATAACAAATTGTCCTTTCACCCACTCAAGCCAATCAGGAGCATAGGAGGGAATGGAGAAAGATGCAGACGGACATGGGGTGAGGGTAAACACTGAACGAAACAGAAGAGAAAGGAAGGATAGGTCCGATTTTAAACAGAGCCTGCTGTGAAGACAAAGCATATGACATGGCTAATCACAAACAGTGAAGCAAAACTTTAAAGAGGGTATGAAAACCGACTCTCTGGTCTCCCACTGGTGGTCCGTGTTCTCACCGTTACCACTCTTGATTTAATTGACTGGGTAGGAGTGAGATCAGAGCAACAGTTCAGCAGAAGGCTTCTATCAGACCTGAGAAACAATAACAAATAAAAAATTACAATGATGAGAGAGAAAGGAAGGAACAAAAAGAAAGAGACGAATAAAAACGAAGCCCATGTTGCATGAGAAGAAGGCCCTTAAAGGCATGCATTTGGAAAATAATGAAGACCAAGTGCAAAAGCATGACGGAAAGGAACAGAAACCACAGAAACAACTGGAGCTGGAGGTCCATTTTCATGTCCTCAGATATATTTAATTACCTAAGTAGGAGTGAGTTCAGGACATCGGCAGTAGCAGGCCTTCATCAAAGCTGCAGTCACTGCTCATTAGAATATTATTACAGAACAGGACAAGTCTGATTACTGAGCTGGTCCGATGGAAGGCCTCATTTGACTGGAATGTACGGAGGCTGAAATGGAGAAGTGGGATAAACACAGAAATACTACTTTTAGAAAAGTTTTTTTTTTTTTTCATGGAAGATCAAATCAGTTGATTTTCTGTTTAAATACAAGTATTTTACTGTCAATTTTAACCTTCCCCTGTAAAAAAGAAAATCTCTGTGAAAAATGTGTTGTGTCATTATACACGAGTACCATATTCTGAAGGAAAAAAAATCAAACAAAATCCCCTAACAAGTAATTTGATGTGTGATTACTGTATAAAACATTTAATTCAAAGTTAGTTTAAACTGAATAATGAGGAAAAATGTCATAGAATAATTTGAATTGCATCACGGCGGCACAGTGGCTCAAGTGGTGGAGCTGTCGCCTCTCAACAAGAAGCTCACCGAATCAAATCCATGGGGGACCTTTTTGGGTGGAGCTTGCATGTTCTCTCCATGCATGCATGGGTTTTCTTCAGGTACTCTGGTTTCTTCCCACAGACAAAATAAATGCATGTAAGACTATGGACTTGAGACCTGTCCAGGGTGTACCGCACCTCTCGCACAGTGACTGCTGCATGGACACCAGTGACCCCCGAGACCTGAAAAGGAAGAAGCAGGTAAAAATACTGTAGATGGATGGATAGATGCTGCATCATGAAAATATGTCAGCTTTGATCAGTTTTAAATGAATTTGATTGAAAATATTTGTATTCCAAAGTAAATTAAACAGATTGTATCTCTTAAAATCAAAATACAGTACAGTTCCAATCTAGAGTCCATTAAAGCAGAACAAAGCTCTGGGTAATTAGCATTCCTTATATAAAGTTTGATTAAACCTCCTCCATCAATCAGGAAAAATAACTTTAGGGGGAAGGGGGTTCCCCATTTGACAAAACGTGGTACACCGTCATTATACAGTGTACCCCTGATGTCATTGCATACCCCATACATGATATCACTCGTTTAAAATTGGGTCTGAAGTAAATTATATACAGTACTATGAAGTAAATGATCATCAAGCTGTCCAGTTCCCTTCAAAGAGCCATTCATCCACTCTCTATTGGATGCTGTAAAATAAGGGGCGAGGTAATGACACACAGTGGGCACTGTTCGGTTAATCTGCTAACAGCAATAGCAGTGCTATATTCTTTCAGTTTAGCGTTTTTGCTAAGTTTAGAATCCATCCATCCATCCATCCATCATCTTCCACTTATTCTGAAGTTGAGTTGTGGGGGCAGCAGCTTGAGCAGGGAGGTCTAGACATCTCTTTCCACAGCTGCCTCTTTCAGCTCTTCTGGAAGGACCCCAAGTTGTTCCCAGGCCAACTGAGATAAGTTCTCTCTCCAGCATTTCCTGGGTCTTCCCCGGGGTCTCCTCCCAGTCTAACATGCCCAAAGCACCGCACTAGGGATGCACCAGGAAGCATCCTTACCAGATGCCTGAGCCACCTCAACTGGCTTCCCTCAATGTGGAGGAGCAGCGGTTCTGCTTCGAGTCTCTCCCCAATAACTGCACTTCTCCCCCTATCTCTAAAGTAGAGTCCAGCTACCCTGCAGAGGAAACTCATTTCAACCACTTGTACCTGCAATCTCATTCTTTTGGTCACTACCCAGAGTTCATGGCCATAGGTGAGGGTAGCAACGTAGACCGACCAGTAAACAGAGAGCTTCACCTTACAGCTCAGCTACCTCTTCACAAAATGGACCAGCACATGTCTATAATACTGCAGATGCTGCACCAATCCATCTGTCAATCTCACACTTCATTCTTAACTCACTCGTGAACAAAACCCCAAGATACTCGAACTCCTCCACTTGAGGCAGAACCTCACCCTTGACCCAAAGAAAGCAATCCACCCTTTTCCGACTGAGGGCCATGGCCTCAGATTTGGAGGGGCTGATTCTCATCCAACTTTAGAAATGATTAGCAGACAAATTAGCTTCTATTCTGCTAACTTTAAGTCTTCTAACTACATTTACGTGTATACGAAGAGTCCATTAGGCCCGCTATTGGCTGATTACGTGTACACGTGACAAGACGTGAACGGTCGATGCAGCAGCAGTGGAACAGCATTGTGTAACCCTATAGAATTAAACTAACTTCAACAGGTTTGCATCAGTCCCACCAGTCTTTAACTGGAATCAGACAAAGGCCTGTGACACTGACTGATTGACAGTTGCCTTGGTGGTAAGCAGTTAGCGTTAGCTGTGCCCACTATTGGTGACACATTTTAAACCTTAATTCAATGTTGTCATTCCAGTCAGATGCTGTTGTTATATTACTTGACGCTCTGTTTTTCTGTCTTGTAGCCTACTTGTGTGAGCATACATGACACATTCGAGGTAGCATTGTGTGTGTTTGGGGGAGTGAAGAGTTGTCAGCAAAGCCATGGATGACATTAAGGCTGGTCTTATTGGAGAACATAAATAATGGAAGGCAAAAGGGGGGGAGATGAAGAAAGCCAGGGGAACAGGTGGCATCCTTCATCTGGACTACAGCTGTACACGACATGTCTTAATCCTGCCTTGACCAAAAAAAAAATCACTCAGAAAACACACACACTTGAGATGACGTAGATCTGACCTCCGAGTCACCCAAAAGTTGGCTTTGATGCTGCAGAAAATCAACCAGTAAATTATAACTACTTGGACATCTTGATGACATTTTGCGGCATCAGTCTGCCACAGAAGGATATGCAAAGCTCCTACTAATAAGTTGTGATTCTATGGAACGAGAAATTATTTACTACAGTTCAAGCATCACTTGGATGAAGGTTAATAACAAATTGTAACCGTTAGCGCTAAATGTTTGGCTTGTGTTTTATGATTCTGTGCACTTGTTCTTTATTCCTAACGCAAGTTTATTATCAATCCCCTGGCGCATAAACAAAGTTTATAAAAAGAGGCAGTTTGTAAAATATCTGATTCTACACAGACAGTTATTGGCTTTCATTTTGGTCCATTTAGATTTTTTCCTGTGTTAGAGGGACCTTATAAACAGCTGCTCTCTTCTCCTTCTGTGGTCCCCTTGTGAGCGTATGTGTGCACTTACATGTGGAGGGGACAGTGGGGTGCTTGGCCTTCGGGGCGTAGTTAAGGTCCTTTAGAGCTCGAGCTTTTGTTCCCTCTCATTTCACTTTGATTCCTGGAACACTTAACGTTGCACATGCATGAGACGCACACACACACCGTTAACTAGACATGGATGCTTTACTAACAGCAAGTTGGGCAACAGCTCAAATCCTGTGTTCAATTAGACCTTACAGGGAAAACCCCACAACCCCTCCCCTACCTCCACAGAATCCATATGAATGTTGCTTTGATTTTAGTACATTTGAAAGGATAAAATCAGAAAACGTCTTCATAAAACAATCAAATAAATAGATAAAGAAAAGTTCTTTTTGATGGAAACGTGAGTTGATAGTTTGCAAGTGCTGCCAAAAAGTGTGTTTTTCATGAGACCACATAAAACAAGCTTTCATTTAGGACTAGATCAACACAAGAGACATGCAAGATGGGGTGAAATGAGAAAGTTCACGTCTAAATTAAGAGCTTTTTGCAAATGCATTGTTGTTGCAGCTCATGGGGCTGTGGTAGCTCAGTGGTCAGTGCCATACGTTTGTAATCCCGAGGATGCAAGTTCAAGCCCAGGTTGTGTAGGATGCACATATTTCATGCAAGTTTGTTTGCTGTGGCGACCCCTGCAGAAGGGAGCAGCCAAGAGAAAAACAGCATGGCCATAACAGCTCAGGACAACAGAAGTACATCATCCTGTTGCCCCATGTTTTCCCTTAAATGCCGCATCAGTTCCCTGAATAAATAAAACTTAGTGTGCTTTTTGGTATAGGTGCAATTTGTTACAGAACTGTTCTAGGAGAGTTATTTAAATTACAACAATTTTGGTTTTGTTATTTAAATAGTTTTTTCCCCCTATTTTCTCAGTTTTATGATCTGTTTGCAAACAGTTAATTTTTTGTGTTCACCATATATTTTTTGTTTGAGCCATAAGTTAAACCAGTTAATATGTATTTATCACAAATTACTGTTTAAACAGAAGGCAAGGCAATGCAGCTTTTTTTTAGCACATCTCAGCAACATGGCACCTCAAAGTTCTTTATATCTGTATAGCCTTGTATCTGTGACTTTCCTTCCCTCCATTGATACGGTGACATTCTCTACATGAATGCTCCTACAAGCACCCTGCGGATGTTGGATGTTGTCTATCATGGTGCACTAAGATTCATAACTGGCTGTGATTATCGTACCCACCACTGCACCCTGTATTCACTGGTTAACTGGACATCATTAACCTCACGCAGACTCTTCCACTGGTACATTTTCATCTTTAAATCACTTCTTGGTCTGCTGCCCTCATACATCTCCTCCTACATGTCTTTGCGTGAGTGCAGCTACAGTGTGCGCTCTCAGGACATGATTACCTGCAGTGTTCCGTCAGTGAGGACTGAACTTGGAAAAAGGGCCTTCTCCTACTCTGCTCCTGCTTCCTGGAATATCTTACAAAAAGATCTGAAGCTCTCGGCCCTGACCTCTCTAAATGATTTTCAGAATCTGTTGGAATCCTGGCAAAAACCAATGCTGATTTGTTCCTGTTTTTGATTTTGTACATCTACCTTATAATGTTTGCTAGTTTTTGCTACTTTTTCTTTTTCTTTTGTCTATTGTTTAATGTACTTGTACCATTGCTGTTGTTCATCATTCTTTAGTTTGTAGCAGGTCGCTTTCGTAAATGAGCCCTCGAAGCTCAATAAGATTTACCTGACTAAATAAAGGTTGAATGAATGAATGAATATGAACAATTAAAACATTGTGACAAAGCACAAAATTCAATTCAGTTTATTTATATAGCACCCAATTACAACAAAGTTTTCTCCGGGCACCATACAGGAGCGTTCACATAGAAAAGCCACATAAGTAACATTCTCTGTCTAAGGAAGCCAGCAGACAAGTTGAATCGTGGCTTCGCTGCAGTCTCCCATCCTGAGCGAGCACAATGGCAACAGTGGAAAGGAAAAACTGAAAGTTATGCACCATAACTCATGTTCCCTGAAGGAAGGGAACGAGGTGCAACATAAATGCTATGGGAATTGCGCCCCAGCACGATTACCTGAATGAATACAATCACGCCTTTACGACAGGGGCGTCAGCGTCACGCCAGAGACCCCGCCCTCTGGGTACTTAAGGCGCTGACGCCCATCCATCGATCTCCAAAATGCACTTCACCGAGCTTTCAGCATTGAAAGGGCCAGGTATGTTGCACCTCGTTCCCTTCCTTCAGGGAACATGAGTTATGGTGCATAACTTTCAGTTCCCTTATCAGTCATGTCACTCGGTGCAACATAAATGCTATGGGAACGTAATTCAATCACGCCCTTGAAATGCTCAGTAAAATGCATGCTAGTGTGAACGTCCGCCTTTATTCAGCAGGCATCCCAAGGTTGCTTTCTACTGAGTGTTAGAAAGGACAGCCTGAGTGACATCACACGCAGTAACATCCAAACTGTAATGCTTTGCAAACGTGTTCATTGAGCTCCAGTTCGCAGCAGCACAGATGTCTGCAACTGGTACACCCTTGAACAGTGACCACGAGGTGGCCAAGCCCCGAGTGGAGTGAGCGCGCACTCCAGAGGGCACCTGTTGACCTTTGCTACTGTACGCCCTTTTTATGGCCTCAGTCACCCAGTGTGAGAGGCGCTGCTTTGATAGGGCCTTTCCCGTAGCTGGTGCAGCAAAGCACACAAACAGTTGATTTGTTTTTCTCCATTCAGCTGTTCTCTGCATGTAAGCGCTTAAAGCTCTCACAGGGCAGAGAGCCTTCAGCCTTTCCTGCTCCTGAGTGAGAACAGGAGCAGGTGGAAAAGAAGAGAGATCAAAGTCCAGACTTCTGGGGTTCAAAGTCAAGACCTTGGGGATATACGTAGGACTAGGCCTTAGGGTGACCTTTGACCCATCAGAGGCAAACCTGGTACACATTGGATGTACGGACAAAGCATGGAGGTCACCCACACGTTTCGCCAAGCAAAGAGCCAGAAGTAGAGCGGTCTTATAAGATAATAAATCTATCTTAATGTCGCTCAGTGGTTCGAATGGGGGATCACAGAGAGCCCCCAAGACCAGAGTAAGATCCCATCCAGGGGTCAAGATCCTGCTGGGGGGTCTCTTCCTTAGCACACCCTTCATAAATCTTATTATGAACGGGTACGCGCCAGGCGTCCTGCTCCCCCAGCCCTCGTGACAAGCTGAAAGAGCTGATAAAAACACCTTAATGGTTGAGAAAGAACAACCTTTCTCTAGCAGGTCCTGAAGAAAGGTGAGGAGCTGGGCCAAGTCACATGAATAAGAAATAATATTTCTTTCTATGCACCAAGCTTCAAAAATACGGCATTTCTCTCTGCCTTCAAAGCTGCCGTTCGGTTCTCAGCCTCCCCCTCCTCCTCCACCCTCCAGCAGCAGTCGGGGACACGGTTTTTTTTGCCTCTGTCACTAGCCTCGCGAGAACTGCCCCCTACAGTAGCCTCGGTGGCAGTTCTCGCGATGTTACTGCTGGCAGCGGAGAACACAAACCCGGATAAACACAGAGATGGATGTAACGAGAGAGAAGGCGTCCCTGCCAAAAAAGTTAAGACTTCGTGTAAATATCTTGAAAAATGGGACAGCGAATTTACTTTCCTAAAGAAGAGTAGGGTGGGGCACAATTACGCGTTTTTTAAGATTTGTAACTGCGACTTTAGTGTCTCTCATGGGGGAAGGAACGATGTCCGTCAGCATGAAAAATCTGTCAAGCACAAAGGTAGGCCTATCAGATTGTGATCACATAACTGGTTTGAAAGAGGCTGATAGGTAGTTATTTTAGATTTCTTGTAAACCTGTCTTAAAATGTAAGGGGTCCTGGACTTTGGTTGGGCTAGTGCAGGGGTCTGCAACCTGCGGCTCTGGAGCCACATGCGGCTCTTTGGTCCCTCAGCAGTAGCTCTTCCAAGCTTTGATCAAAAATAACTTTAAACTGAATTTTATTTGTTCTTACAACTAGTGCATTAACAGAGTACCCGAGTTTTCGACAACTCGAGTGCTTTGACTTCTATCGAGGCTTTTTTGTCCACCTCGGGTAGCCGTAGTGACGTCACATTTCACATTTCACAGCGCGCGGGGCAGCTTTTAGCTTTTAGTAGACGCTACAAAATGGATTCCTGTGTGCGCACGGATGTTAATGGAGCAGGCCGTCTTGTCAAAAAGGTAAAACAGTTTATAATTTTATAAAATGCGCTACTTCGTGTTGACTTTCTTTGTAGTAGATTGTGACAGCAGAGGGCAGTGTTGCAATGCAGGTCCCATATTATAACACGGCCGAAACGGCTTCCTGTCTCTCGTTTCACAAACAAAAAAAAACAAATATTCATCTCTCTAGAGCTACCAAAAACCTATAAACACAATCTCTAAAAGTAAACCTAAATTGCACAGCTGCAGGCGGTGGTACGGTGTGGCTGTGGCCCCATTTGTTTTTTAAGTTTCGGTTTTCAGCGCATTACTTTCACTTTTAAAATTAATAATAATAACTAATAGTTTTGTTTTTCCTGTGACTTATCTGCAGTATGATACATGATAGGAGCATAATAAATGCTCCCAATGTTTTGTTGGTCTTTTTTTTCTTTTTGTAAAGACGTTTTTAGGCATTTATATTTATTTATTTATTTTGCATCGTAAGACACTGTGACGTCATCGGCTACTCGAGCGTCGTTCGAGTTTTTTTATGTTAATGTCGAGGTTAAAAATTATGTACTCGTTCAACCCCTAAACAAAAAGGGCTAGTTTTAGCAGTTTTTCCTGTCATTTCCTTTGCAAATGTGTGAATACTAGAACTAATAGAAGGAGTAAAACATAAGTTAACTTTATTTATTCGAAGTAGGATATTTAATTTTTCCACAATTAAAATAATTTACCTAGACCTGCATAGTTCATTATTTTATTTTTTAATTGGGAAAGATCACATTATTTTTCCTTCTTTATGATAATCTGGTCTTTTTTAGTCTTAAAATGTAAAAATATCAACAAATCGTTAGATATTTTCAGCTTTACAATGGCCAGAAAACTACAGGTCAGAAAATTGTCCTCTAACAAACTTAAAGTGGTCTGTGGGCCACCAGTTGAGAATCCCAGTTGTAGCAGGTATTGTGGCTCCGGAAACGTTTAATTTAGTGAACAAAGGGGCAGAAATGGCTCTTTTGATCATAAAGGTTGCAGATCCCTGGGCTAGTGGGATGGCTCGGCGTACCCGGCAGAAAATTTCCTTTATTTTTAAATCCAAAACTTGACAGGTATGATGCAGGGTTTTACTCTGCTCTTGTCATATTATGGCTGTATTTGAATCATTTGTTGTAATTTTTCCTAGTTAAACTGTAGTGAACCAGGTAAATACACACTCTTTGAAAATTGTGAAATTGAGGTATGTTATATAATAAATCTTAAAAATGTAAAATATGTGTTATGGCTGAAAAAAATGCAGAAAAATAGTGAGTTTTTTTCTTACTTGTTGAACCTATGTGGAACAAAAAAGGAGCAGAATAAATACAGAGAAAACAGGAAAGTTAAGTAAATCACAGTAAATCACAGTAAAAGCATTACAATATATTTTAACCCTAAAATATCCTGAATCATAAAAAAAAGTTATTTATTCGATAAATAAATAGGTAGAGAGCATAACCCCCCCAATGTTAGACCTAAAGTTATGCCCTTTGTAGTGTCCGCGGGAACTCAATAACCACACCGTGTCGCTTCGTGCACCAAACTTTACTGAGCTCAACCCCCCATACACACACATTTACCCATGCCGTAAAGCATCTCTTAAAGGCACAGTAACATGTCATAACAAACAGAGCACACCATTACAGACCCAACAAACACACTAAACACTGTGATTTCTGAACACAACATTTTCCCCCCTTCACCCCCCTTGAAAACATAACACTTTGCAAAGAATAACAGATTAAACTGGACTCAATAAAACACAGATTAACAGATCTTCAGTAACACAATCACCCTGTCACATAGTCCCCAAGCCAGACAGGCGGGGCCCTCAGTCTCTGGGGCCGTGCTGGCTGCTGAGTGGAGTCGGGCAAAGCTGGTGGAGTATCCCCCACCCGAAAAGTCATTGGCCTAGGCTGCCAACCCATTGCCGTTGCTGGGGTCAGCGGTGAAACAGATGCTGGTGGGGCGATGACCCTGTGCAGACGATTTGCGTGCCAACGACTCCCATTTTCCAGTCTGTATGTGGCCGGCCCCAATTGCTTAATCACCCGCAGTGGCTCTGACCAGAATGATTTCAGTTTATTTCTCCGATGAAGCCGTTTGATCCTGACCCAATCCCCTGCAGCCAGTGAGGGGGTCTGCACTCGGTGCGTGGCATCAAACCAATCCCCTGCAGCCAGTGAGGGGGTCTGCACTCGGTGCGTGGCATCAAACCTCTCTTTCATCCGGGCCTGCGAACCCTTCACCTGAGCTCTGGCTTTCTGGAGCTCTGGGCTCCCGCGTGCAGGAGCTGGCTCAGCTCTCAGACAGTCCAGGGGTTGCTTCAGTTCGCGCCCGATCATCAGCATCGCCGGTGAAACTCCTGTGGTGGAATGCTTGGATGCCCGGATGGTCAAGAGGGTTTGGTTGAGAGCGTCGCTGAAGGTTCTCCCCTCCTCCAGACAGGCTCTGAGTCCATTTTTGAGAGTTTCATTGAGTCGTTCCACACCACCATTGCTCTCTGGGTGATAAACTGCTGTCCTGATGTGCCTGATGGAGCGTAGTGTGAGGAACTCTGTGAACTCTGCCGAAGTGAACTGGGCCCCATTATCCGTCGTAACAACACTGGGAAGGCCCCAGCGTCCAAACAGGTTGTCCAGGCAGTCTATGATGGTGTGTGCAGTGATGGAGCTCAGTTGACAAACCTCAGGCCACTTCGAGTGAAGATCATGAACAACCAGCAGGTAGCGAGCGTGAGCAGGTGCCCCCTGAAGTTCCCCACAGATGCCGACCTGAATATGTTCCCAAGGTGAAAGTGGCCAAGGGGTCGGGGTGAGAGGGGCTGTGGCAGGCTCACTCACAGCAAAGCCCAGGGCGAGGAACAAATCTAGGCCCATAATGTTAGCTCCCTTCCGGGTGATGCAGAACTTGGCGTCAGGCGTAAATTGCTGATCATACTGGACAGGGAGGCGGACCACGCCCAGAGTGTCGATGGGAGAGTGACCGTAGCCCAACAGGGTTGTAGTGGCTGCTTCCAGGGGTGTACGGCTGAAGAAACGATCATACGTGCTTTTATTCAAAATTGACACTTTGGCCCCTGTGTCCACAAGGAGCGGGACGTGAGCTGCACCCACGCGACATGTGCAGAGCTTGAACGATGGCTGCAGAGTCTGTACAGTGTTAATGGGAACCACAGTAGTATCCTGGCGAGCTGAAGAGGAGCGGCAGCAGCGTGCAAAATGATTCAGTTTGTCGCATTTATGACAAAGTTTTCCATGTGCAGGACATGACTGGTCTCTAGTTGCATGGTTAGTGAAGCCACAGTTACCACAGCTCCTGGCCCCACTCCTACTGGGCCCCCTGTCCACTCTCTGCACCTCCAAGCTGCCACTCGGCCAGTCAGCCCCCTCCACAGCCTCTGTGTGATGAACGGCCGGTGTTGATGACGTCACTGGTTCGTGCGCCGCGCGGCAAAATTTTCGCGCCTCTGTTAGTGCTGTTTCTAGCTGCTTTCCAATAACCAGAGCGCCCGCCAGCGTCATGGAGTCTGGTTCTAATAACAGTCTCTCCCTCAGTTGGTTACACGACGTTTTTTCAATCAGCTGATCGACTAGAAGTCCATCTTCCAGCGCCCCAAACTCACAGAGTCTAGCCAGCTCTCGTAGTGCTGAGACATAATGGGCGACAGACTCACCCGGCCGCTGCGTCCTCTGACGAAACTCGAAGCGGTTCATCCGCCGGCTCCGTCCGGAGCTGAAATGAGTCCTCAGTGCAGCTGTAGCCGTGGCATATTTATTGTTCGCTAACGTGAGCGTGGCGAGGATTCTCTGACCCTCCTGGCCCAGACAATGGCGGAGGAGCGCGCACTTCCTCGCTTCCACCAGGTCCGTGAGTCCCAAAGCCAGCAAGTAGTCCTCGAACGCCGTCAGCCATCTGTCCCACGGGACAGCTGGGTCGCCGGGGACAGGCAGGAAAGGTGGCGGTGGTGGTAACGCGAGTCGGACATCCTCGTCTGCCAAAATGTAGTGTCCGCGGGAACTCAATAACCACACCGTGTCGCTTCGTGCACCAAACTTTACTGAACTCAAAACCCCCCACACACACACATTTACCCATGCCGTAAAGCATCTCTTAAAGGCACAGTAACATGTGTGGTTGTTGTGGCCGAGTGGTTAAGGCGATGGACTAGAAATCCATTGGGGTCTCCCCGCGAAGGTTCGAATCCTTCCAGCAACGAAATAACTTGTTTTTTTTAACTGACAACAGTGGCAAAAATAATGCACTCTTCTCGTCGCTCATGTAAAAACAATGCAGGGTACCTTTACTGAAGCATGCTCAAGAATCCAGGTAGAAAAATCTAGCAAAGTTAAGTCATGTGCTTTGAACGGATGCAAAAACTATCAAAACAAACAAAGAAATAAATTAATTGTTGAAATCTTTTATCCAAAATACTTTGTCAGTCTGAGGAGCTGTAATAAAGTCAATCTTATAAATAGCGCCTTCTCAATCAACCAGTTTGTTTTTCACATTCTCAACTAGCTGTTCACATGATAAAGGAGGACCATTAGCCTAGCAATTGGTCGTTAAAGCTCTGATGACCACTTCCTATTCACAGGGGGATGAGTAATATTAGTAATGACAGCATTGTAAGAGGGGCACAGTTGAACACAGAGGTCTGGGCCCATGTTTAATGATGGACAGTTTCGTTTCACAAAGATGACTTCCTTTACTCCTCTCTCAATCCAATGTTCCTCGCTATCAAGGATGTGCACATCTTCATCCATGAAAGAGTGACAGCTGGCTTGCAGATGAGTGTAAACAGCAGAGTCTTGGCCTGATGATGTAGCTCTTCTGTGCTGGGCCATCCTTTTGGCAAGTGGCTGTTTATTTTCCTTGATGTACAACTGATCACAGCCCTCCTGCCACTGAACAGCATACACAATATGACTCTGTGCCGGGGGACTGGATCGTTGGGATGGACCAGTTGTTGCTGTAACGTTATTTTGGGGATTGACAGCCACTGGGTTTTCATCTTTAGAAAATAAACATCTCGGTTTCTCTGAAACTCCTGCAACAATGTAGAATGACCACTGGTCTAGGTCTGGGTTCCTCAGAAGGGCAAAGCAGGGTACCTTTTTTCTAGTGCTGGAATGTACCTCGTTGTCTCGATCAATTAAGAAAAATCTTGTACAGTGATGGCAAACATGCCTGCAACTTTTTAAAACCTAGGATGCTTTAAATGTAAACCTCATTTGGGTGATAAATGGCAACTGCCATTTCTGTTTAATATCTACACTTTGTGTTGTCTATCAACAGGCTTATGGATAATGAAAGTGCTTGCACCGCAGTGTTTGTACTTTGTTTGAGGAAACGTAGGTAGATCAATGAATCCTATATTATTGAGAAATCAAATTTCATTCATATCCAGAAATCTCTTTGATTGATTCAACACGATAAGTCTTCCAAAAATGAACAGGCATTTACTGTTGCTACGGTAGAGAAGTTTCAGACTTTGCTTGTTTGTCAAACGTGTAAAATAAGATCTTTAGTTTTTGCATTAAAATCTATAACCTTGTTTATTCATATATTCTTTTTACTGACAATAGGAACATTGCAAATAAACAGTTTGATGGTAAAGGGCCAGACGCAGAAGGAAGCTGTGTTGTTGTGGCCATACCCTCCGCCGACTGGCCGGCATACCAGGTCCTAACACATTCATAACGTTCCTAACAAAGTCCCAACGAGTCCTAACAACTACTAACGCTTTGCGTAATACGTCATCACGTTGATCGTGCGTGGTGGGCGGTTTCGTCATCACGTTGGTCGCACCTGAAGAAGAAGAATAGGCGGATGTGACGTCAGCGCCGTAGGTGCAAAGAGCCCATTAAGACAAAGTTGTACAGTATTCCCTCGTGCTCTTTGTTCAGACTACTTTGTAAAAACGTGAAAAAATAGGTATGTATGATCGATCACTTCTTTTTATCTATCACTTTTACGTGGATCTGCCCGTATCTGTCTTTGCATATTGCTGTTTTCTCATGCATTATAACTTTATTTTTTACGCTACTCACGTGTAGTGGTGTAGTCTACGTGATACTCGGGTATAGAAAAAGAAAAAGCTAGAAAAAGCTTAAGAATTTCAGTATAACCACTTAAAAGTGCCCAATAATACATGACATCATTAGGCATGCATCACTGATATGTTAAACAACAGCTAAACACTTCTGTAACAATCTGTCTGTATGCAGTGCTTTGATACTGTTTTATAAATTCTATAACATGGTTTTAATACAAAGCCAACTGTTGTACAAAGTTTGTTGTTCAGTTATTCTAATATAAACGTCAGATAAATTTGGAAATGTTCACTATAAAATCAAAATAAATTGATTATTACATTGTACTAACCTGTGTACTTTGGTTTCTAAGCACAGTATACCCACTACAAAAATGTAGACTACACCACTGCTCACGTGGTTATTTTTACTTACCGTTTGTTGTTCAGTTAAACACTGATGGTTGCTTGAAATATTATGGGGCTTTGTGACATCTTGTGTGATTTATTTATTTTTTTTCCCCAAGTTTTTAGGGATGACTAAAACAGGAAAACCAGATGGTTATTGGGCTGGTGTTATGCAGCTCTATGCTCAGGGGAAGTTCAGATTTACCACTGGTAAGAGACCCGGAAGCACAAGATGGAAGGCGGCCATCCAGCAGATAGATGCATGTCCACTGACTCCTGTCTTCAATATGAAAGTCCGAACGACTGACATATTTGGGAAAATTATCCCCTGCAAATGTGGCTATCATAAGGTCAGTGAAAATGTTTTTTTTTTTTATTGATGTGAAATATATGCCTTCCACAATACAGTAACTGATTATGTTCAAAGTTTTGAGTGTTATTTCACTAGCATTTGAAAAGCTTAGGCAACTAATTCATTGTTGTTTTTCCACAGTCAGCTGAGCTGGCAGGTTCAACAGAGAATAAAGCGGAAAGCAAGTCAGGTGCAGGGACAGCATCAGCTTCCCAAGCCAACGAGAGCAGCCGGGCCTCAGCAGATCCAGCCGCACAGAGCAGTTCAAATGTAAGCAAGGTTTCAGTTGGTCCTGCCATGCCGAGGAGCTCAAGTGTAGATAGAGCTGCAGCAGATCCAGCCGCACAGAGCAGTTCAAGCGCAGGCAAAGTTCCAGCTGACCCCACGATGCAGAGGAGCTCAAGTGCAGGGAGCTGGCTACCTCAAAGCACGTCAATCAGTAAAACCCCAGAGCAGATAAAGTGTGCAGTATGTAGTGAACACATCAACTTTGAACTTTATACTGAACATTTGTCTGATGTTCATGCAGAGCAACGTTGTGAACTTTGTGGGAAAAAGGTCAAGGGTGTACTTGGGCTGATTCACCACATTGAAGAAGGTCATGATCGACCACAGAAAACATCAACATCTCCGTCACACCAACCTCTAGCATTAAAACCACAACATTACCAACCTCAACATGGGAAACCAGAAAAGCCACCCCAACAACCACCACCTCAGCCACAACAGTGCCTTGCACAAATGCAACACCTCCAGCCAATTCCTCTGGCTACTTCTCAGGTTGTTCACCTTAGGCCTCCAGAGGTGAATTGGGTGAGCTTTCTTCCCAAGCAGTTCACGCGGGTCATCAATGCAGCAGACCAGGAATGGATTGCACAGTGCCTTTACAGCCCTACAGGCCAGCTTAAACAACAGTTCTCTCAAAACTGGTTTCATCCACCCACTCCGCCAAAGGCAATGACTGCATCTCCTGATCCCCTGGTTTACTTCAGGCAGCGAATGTTTCTTTGGGCACCTATGCGAATGTGGGGTATTTCACTGAAGTGTCAGCAGTGCAATACCAAGATGCACCACTCTGGGATATACACAAAAGTAAGAGAAGTCATTGACCTGGACTCAAGGTATTATTTGATTGGGGGAGATTATCCACGATGCAGTAAATGCGTGCTTCCTGTCTGTCCATGGAGCACTGAGGTGTTAAATCAGTTAGATCCTGCCCACAGAAACAAGTTCCCAGCTATTCTCACAACACAGCTGGCTCTGGACAAAAGATGTGTGACTTTGCTGAAAACACGGACTCTTGGGAATAGTTCAAGTTATGTGCAGCAAGCATTAGAAGAGCTTCACAGTGAGGAATGGGCAAGGCAAACCATTGAGTATCTGTCTGACTGTGAGCTTCACAAAAAGAAAAGTGTTTTCACCGGGAGCAATGAAGTGGTCTATCAGAAGCCACCACCGTTTTGCCCCCTTCCTCTTGCACAGTGGTTTGAGACTGTGCATGCAAACAAAATACTCTGTCACGTGGACGAGATGAAGGGCGTCATTACCTCAACATACGGCAGGATTCTAAAGCTTGACTCTACCAAAAAGGTATACTAAAAAATTGAAAAATATTTCTCAATTCTGATTGTTATTTACATTTTGATGTTCTTGCTGTTTGTTTTCTTTAAACAGATCACCAAAAAGCTGGCTGGGGGAATTGCAGACACGGCTACATGGATGACAAACGTCACCAACGAATATGGCCAGGTTCTGAACTGTGTGCTAACCACAGGTGAAGGAGCGGGTTTAGAGGACCTGTGCCAAGGCATTGTCTTGCGTTTCCAGAAAGCTGGGGAACTAGAGCCAGAAATCATTTATGTTGACAGAGACTGCTGCAGTGCATCAGGTTTGTGCTTATTTGAATGTTTGTTTTTGCACTTAAATGTACCATTTTTTTATTCCAAAGTTAAAAAACATTTTCAGATTCTTTTAATGATTGAATAACCCAGTTTAAAAGTATGTATTTTGTATTTTGAACAAGCTTTTATGGTCTGTGTAACTGTTATGTTTTATGTCACAACTTTAATAACATGAGCCCTCAGGAAAATTTAAATCTGCAGAATTTATTCATTTGTGTTTCATTTTATTTTTTGTTGAAACAGGTTTACCTCCAGTCCTTGAGTGGTTTCGACCGTGGAAGACAAAAGTGAGACTGGACATTTTTCATTTCATGAGACGATTCACAGCTGGTCTCACCACAGAGCATCACCCTCTTTATGGGACTTTCTGCTCAAAGTTGTCCAGCTGCATTTATGAGTGGGATCAAGATGATGTCAGTCACCTTAAAGAAGCCAAGAGGTCAGAGCTGAAGAAAAAGTATGCTGGTCATCCTCCCACAGAAAAACAAGTTTTGGCCAGCATTAACTCGAGTGAACTTGCTAAGCATTGCCGACGAAGAACCAGAGGGGCAGAAGAAACCCAGAAGCTGATCCAGGGATTAAACCAGAGGGGCAGAAGAAACCCAGAAGCTGATCCAGGGATTATTAAAGTCCATGTGGGAACTGACTGACACTTCAGGTTTACGCCTGATCAATCCTGAGAGCATGACACGTGTGTGGCAAGTGCAGCAGAAGCACCTACCATGCATCCAAGATCCACCTGGTGTTCAACTGTACACCAAACTTAGAGCAACACAAAAAGGAGACAAGGACCTGCAAACCTTCAGATGTGGCAGAGGGTCATCTTCTGTTGAAAGCTTTCATCGACATCAGTGCTCCTTTATACCAGGTAAATAGTAAATTGGTCTATTTGGTATAGTTAATTTTTGTCACAAATTTTACGTGTACATCTACAAATGTTAATCTGAGCATAATTTCAAAAAAAAAAATAATGCAGATAAAAGGAGTTAATTTTATGATTTCATAAATGCGGCCAATCTTTGCAATGTCCTTAAAACAAAATTGTTTTGTAAGGATGGAGAAGCAATGCCATGCACACTCAGATGTATATGCTTGAGGGTGGATCCAGATGGAATATGAAAAGAACCCAAGAAGCTTTAGACACGAGTCGTAGATCACACACGAAACTCTATGACGTTCGTCTGATGTCCAACATCAACACCCTGAGCAACAAAGTCCTAGGTCATGCACTCTTGCCAGAGTTCGTTCCCCCAGGCACTCCCACTGGTATTGGATCTTTTCTTTGCAAATTCTACATTTTTTAAATTTATAATCAAATTGTAAGTCTTTTTTATGATGGTATTTGTAGGTGAGCGGATTGCTGTGGAGTATCTTCTATCTCAGTCAGACAGAGGAGACCTATTGGGTCCTCAGCAGGACAGCGAACTGGGAGTTGTTTTGCCAGAGATGCAAACGGAACTTCAGGAAGACGGTCCTGATGCCACCATCAGTGACATCACTGATATTCTTGTTGAGATCCTCCCCAAGGTGCCACAGCATGAAGACCAGTTGGAGATGTCACAACCTTATACTCCTTTTCTCCAGGAAGGGTCATCTCCCACTTCGTCTCAGGTAATGTGATCATTTCATTATAATTATTTTATTTATTTTTATTACAAATATTCATTTGTAGCTACTGTGAATAATTTGTCTTATTAACAGAATCTGTTAGTTTCTTGTGTTACATGCTTATACATGGGTGTTTCCCCTTTTAGTGTATTGTTCTAACTTACCAAATTATGATGATTGGATAAGCTGTCATCAGGCGCTGAAGAGTTTTAATGAACAGTGTGATGATGATCATTTGAATTAGGTGCACAAGAGCAAACAAACATTTGAAACTTTTATATTGGAAAGGCCTTGGCATCAGAGACTAAAAACAGAAATTGAGATCATGAATACAGATGAAGTTTTTTGCAATCCAAGGACATAAGTACCGTATTTTTTGGTGTATAGGTCGCACCTTTTTATAGTTTTTCAAGGCCTGCGACCTATGCACAGGTGCGACCTATACACCGGGAAATACTGTAACCTTTTTTGTCTCTCCTGTACATTTTCAGGAAACCCATTTTGATGCAGGCCCTGTCTCTCACACGAACATTGTCGGTCCCGTCAGAGGTGTGCTTACTGATGACAACTCTTTAAGTGAACTAAGCAGCACTTCATCCCAGGTAGTGTGAGAACCCCGTGGGTTCA
>JBBPBX010006035.1:2500-37517 GCA_038048925.1 Garcialebias charrua
GATAAAATGCAGAGTTTAGAGATTGGTCGATAGTTGTTCAGTGAGGTAGGGTCACCTCCCTTCAGCAGAGGAAGAACGAAGGCTGTTTTCCAAGCATTTCCAAGCTTAATTTATCAAACATGTTTAATGGTATTTATTAAGCATTCTTCAAAGAAAGGCTATTTGACACCACAACTGTGTGCAGAAGAATAGGCGGGACTTAAAACAACATCTTTAATGCACAGACTCTGGTTCCAAAAATTAAACATGATCAGCTTCGAATGTTATCACCGCATTAAATGGTCATTATCAGTTGTTATCACCCTCATAGGTTGCATTCAGACAGTCCCTTCTGCACCTCTTAGTAGGTTTAAAGGTTCATTCTTATCACTGATAATATGCAGCTTTGCGCACGTGTGAAAGCGGAAGCTTCATGTTGTTAGCTTTTTTAAAAACCTTTATTTACAATTTACTTACTACTTTTAAGCTGGATATGATGGATTTGCTTCAAATGAATTCCAGATTTAACAATCAAAAGGCTCTCTCTCTGCTTCAAAAGTATCAATATTAGCTCATCTCTGACAGCATGGTGGGAGTATCTGAAAATGACAAAGTCTTCACTGTTCCCATGTAGACATACGCCTCTCTGGAATAACCCTGACATACAGCAAGAAAATAATATGTTAAATTTCCCAGGTTGGAGAATGAAAGGAATTGAATGTCTGGAACACATATTTGAGGGTATAGACTTTATTCCATTCAATAAATTAATAATACAATATGACATTGATAATAAATATTTCCTACAATACCAACAAATTAAGTCTATTGTAAAAAAGAAATTTAAGCTTAATAAAACATTGCTGGAAACACCAACATGTGTGTTAGAGTTCATTAATCTTCAACCCCCCAAATTATTATCTAAAATATACAAAAAACTGTCTAGAATCGATGACTCGATAACACTACCTGTTGAAAAATGGGAGTCAGATTTATCAATCAACTTTGAACAAAAAATTTGGTCTCAAGTATGTTTAAATACTTTTAAATTGACTAGAATCTCCAATTTACAATTAATACAATATAAGGTTCTCTATAGAGTACATTATACAGGTCAGCGAATGTTTAAGATGGGTTTTACACCATCTAACAACTGCTCACAGTGTAAAGGCAATATACCTGATGATTATATTCACGCACTCTGGTTCTGTCCACCCGTTCAGAGGTTCTGGGTACAGGTATGTGAAGACTTGTCTAAATGTTTGAAATTGAATATCCCACTCTCTCCATCTGTTTGCTTATTGGGTATCTTTGAAGATGTTTTACTAGAAAAAAATACATCCTGTATGCTTTTCACTGCCTTATGCATCGCAAAGAAAACCATACTCGTAAATTGGAAAAATAAAAATAATCTTAGCATTAATCAGTATAAAAATCTTCTGTTAGATCATATTAGTCTTGAAACAGCATCTGCCGACACATCGGATCAATCTATTTGGCATTCTTTGATCGGCTCCGTTACGTAGTGAGGGTGGGGGGTCTGGGATCTGGCCTTGTGGGGCATTGGGGCTGGTGGGGGGAGGTTGGGGTTTAGGGCGCCGGGGGTTGGGGCTGCTTGGGCGGGGAGGACCCTGCCTTTGACCTGGGGAGGACCGGGGGGGTTCTGGGGGATGTCTGCCGGGGCGGCATGCGGGCCCTCTGGTGGTCGGCGGCGGTCATGGGTCGCCGGTCGGTGACCCGGCTGTGCTGGGGTGGTTTCGGGGTGGGCGCCGGGAGCTTGGGATTCTGGGGGCGTGTCGTCCCCGGGCTTGGGCCTGGTGGGGATCGGGGGTCTTGAGCTCTGGCGGGCGGGTCGCCGGGCTATGGGCTGGCTGGCGCTCTGGTGCCCGGCTCTGGCCGGGGGCCCTCGGCTCGCTGGTGGGTTGGGGGTTCATGTGCTGGGGGGTTGGGTGTCTGGGGGCGTGACTGGTGGCCAATGGGAGGGGGCGGGTAAACCCAGCCTGGGTGTCTAATGTGTTATGTGTTCTGAAAGTTGTTAATATGAAGGGTGGGTGTAGTATTTCTTCTGGGGTGGGGACTAAGTGGATGTCCTTGATGATGGTCTTGGACTATGCTTGGCCGGTGTGCGGGCCCTGGTTGGGGCCTGTTCTCGGTGCTTCCTGGCTCTGTCGGCAGTTGGGCGGGCGCTCTTGGCCGTGTCGTCCATGTGGGATTTTGTGTCTTCTTGGGCGGCGGGCTGACTGCGGTTCGCAGGGGTCGTGGCGGCCCTGGTGGGTGTGGGCTGTTGGTTCTGCTGTTGGCGGCCCTCGGGACCGTGTCCCTCTCTGGTCTTGACTCAATGGCCTGGCGGTCGGAGAGGTGTTTCTTTTGCCTCGCTCCTTGGGTGGACCTTGGCGAACTGGGGGGGGGGTACGCAGGGTCAGCGGGGGAGCTGACTCGCTGCGGGAGCATTGTTCCTGCAGATATTTTCTCCCCATCCCTCACCACGCACCTCCGCCCTCTTCATCTTAAATTAATACATGTAGGGAATTTGAGTCTCGGGTGTGCTACAACGGTTTTACATCTCTGTTGTTCAGAACCACCTGGGACTCAATTTTATATACACTTTAGACATTCATTCATAAACATCCTCATAAAAGTCACATATAGGGAATGGAATGAGCACTATGGTTATGGGTGGCGGGATGACATCACTCTCGCCCCCATGCCTATGCTCACTCAACATTATGCATTTAGACAATAAGGGCCTGGGTTAGAGTTGGAGTGGAGGGGAAACTGGTACAATGCCAGCCTTTGCTCCTTCTCTTTCCTTTTTAAGTACACTTTAGAACAACACTCACCAACAGTACATTTGGGGACGGGGGTGTGTGTGTCGGGGTCTTGATTTGTTAATTTCAATTTTATTTATTTATGTATTTATTTATATATATATATTATTTATTTATTTTTCTCTCTTACCCCCCTGGTTGCCTGGCGTACATTCTGGGGGTGGGCCGTCAGGGGTTGTCCTGGGATGTGGGGGGGTTCGGGGCCTGGGAATTCGCCGTGGGAGGGGCTGGCGGTGCGCTCCCTCTGGGGCTGCTTGGGCTCGGGTGTCCTGTCCTGTCGGCAGGGCGCGGGTTGGGCCGGATCTTGGATGTCTGCTACTCTCCACCCCGGAATGAATGGGCCTACCTCCTGGGTTTGGATGTGGGCTGCCCCATGTAGGGGGCAGGTACATGTCTTGGACCTAGGGGGTATAGAGTGTGCATCGGGATTATGAATGGAACGTGTCGTTATTGTTTGTCTTTCTGTGAGTGAGGGTGAGGATGAGGGTGGGTCTGAATGAGTGTGTCTGTGTATGAATGTTTAAGTGTCAGGCTGGGACTTGGACTGCCCCCTCTCTGATACTTCTGAGGCTACTTAGTGTCGCGCTCCTGCCACGTGGCCCCCTGGTGGGTGTTCCTTTGCCTGCGGGCGTGCTTGGGGCCCTCACTATCTGGGGTTGGGCGCTTGGGCGTTTGTCGGCTCGGCCTGGTGGCTGCCTGGTGGGGCTCTTGTCCTCTGGTCCTGTCGGGTCTGGGCCTGAGGGGTGGGCGTCCCCGGTGCCCGGGCCTCGGTGACCGGCCCTGGGGCTACGTCGGTGCGGCGGGCTCCGGCGGGGGCCTGTGAATTTGTCGCGGTTGACCCCGGGGGGTCATTGTGTGTGGTCGCTGGTGGGGTTCGTCCGGTTCTTCCCCTTGGTCGGATCTGGGGAGTGGGCGAGTGGCTCGTCCTGTTCGGGTGGCCCTGGGGACTCTGGGCTCGGGGTCCTTCCTGGCGTCTTGGGCTTTGATCGCTCCTTCGTCTGCCTCGGGCTTTGGGGGGGCGGATCTCTGATGCTTCACAGTCGCTACTAAATGTTCTATTGGAGGAACCTTATTCACTTATGCATGCTCACAACCACACACAAATGGATGCAGGGATGTATATGTAGATATATGCAGATATGTAGATGGGTATATGAATGAATATAAATGTATATGTATGTATACTGTATATATATTTGTAGGTATGGGTATGTGTATTTATAGAAATCTACTGCTAGGTCATGAATATTATTAGTCTTTATGCATGTATGTTTCGTTGCTGTGTTCTGTCATGTGCTTTGCAGGATTGCGGACGGAGGTTGGGTGTGTTTGCCTTGTGCTCTTTTTGTGGATAATTGTTGTTTTGTTGTCTTACTTTCTCTTTTCTTTCTCTCTAAAAAAATACATATTGGAGTGAGAGGATGGCTATAAGGTGAGAAGGGAGGCCATCTATAAATGGGAAAAAAAAAACTGACATGGACGTCACTTCAGGCTGTTAAGATTTCATATTTTCGCTGCATAAAATGTTGAGCACTGATTACCACTACTGTTATATAGTTGTACTTTATTAACCTTCTTATTTGTTTATGATTGAAATGATCACCTGATATAATATGTCACATAAAAAAAATCTGTAATATTGCTACTGAATTTTCTAAGTGCATGACTAAGGGAGGAAAGCTGTGTGAGGCGGCAGGTAAAAGGGTGTGTGTGTGTGTGTGTGGGGGGGGGCGGGGCGTTGATGTTTTCGCATCCACCTCAAAAATATGTAGTTGCGCCCCTGACAAGGGTAAGGGGGTTAGGTTTAGGGTTGGTCCTCTGGGTCAGGTGTAAGGTTAGGTTTAGGAAAACGGTCATATAAGCTGAAAAAAAACAAAAAACAACCGCTTCCGGGTTTACGGCAAGACGCAGCCTACTCACAGTGATAATAACGCAAATAACGTTCTTTTAAACATGCTAGGAGGTAGATTGGACTGTTTCACCGCTACATATGGAGATTATAACAACTAATACCAGCTGATCTGTGTTTGGTTGTTTTATTTATGATATGCGATGTTCCTATGTCTATTTTTATGTACTTCATTGTTGTGTGTTGCCTGTTGTTTGTTTGTTTGTTTGTACAGCACTTTGGTTGGCCTTGTTGCTGTTTAAAGTGCTTTATAAATAAAATGGTATGGTATGGTAATAATGCCCATTGAATGGACTGACAACATCCGAAGCCGCTGAACAAAGCCCCGAGATACTTGAGGCAGACCCTCACCCTCAACCTGAAGAGAGCAATCCACCCTTTCCCGACGTGTCACTTTATCTGCTCCTTGGTGAACATACATGTGTCATTCGTGTTAATCGAGGCCACGCTTGTGGCTCAAACACAAGGACGCAACATTCTGCCGGTCATGGCGGTCGTCACACGACATGGAGCGGACATCAGCAGAATCCTCCCAGAAGAACAACGCAGTCGGACCTGCAGTGGTTCCACGTTGTCACCTTTTTGATAATCAGGACTTTGCTGCGTGGTTGCCAGCAGAGCTGTGATCCTGCTCTGATGTGACATTACAGGGCGACGCTGCAGCCGCCCACGTCTGCTCCAACTTGAACTCTGATTATGGTTTGATTGGAGCACGACTCGCTGTAAACCAACCCAAATGCAGCTTGATGTGGCCGTCGCCCTCAAACAAAGGAGCCGTCCGACTGGGCGCAGTTTGCCATTCCCGACCCGTTGGATTACGTCTCGGCTCTTTAATAAGTCTGACTGCACAGCGTTTAGTGGGAGGGCGTCTTCTTTATACAGTTTGGTTTCAGAGCCCAGATGGTTCTGATTGGCCAAAGTACCGTCTTTATCTGAAACAGGGGCTCTGAAGTGGGACAACACGGCCTGTAATGTAGCGGCAGTTGTGGAGACGTGATGAGGCCTTCAGATCCAGAACCGCCTGCAGCCTGGACCCAAAAGGTTCTTTAGAGTTTTAGTGTTGGTTCCAGCTTGTTGGGCTTGTTTTGATTTATTAGGCGGCGGGGAGTGCGTTTGAGAAAATGGTTTAAACCGGTTCTGTTTCTTGTTTCTGTCAGGTGGAACAAGAGCATCTGACCGAGCTTTTGGATCAGAACATCATCCATCATGATCAGAGTAACGGTTAACATCATCCTTCTTGGTGAGAAAAACTGACTTTTACTATGAAAGCCCATATGTGCCACTTCAAAAAAAAAAAAGTATCTATCCCAATGACATTTCGTCTCATTTATGAGATGTTATCTCATAAATATGACTCAGCATTTTATAAATATGACTCAGCATCTCATAAATATGACTCAGCATCTTATAAATATGACTCCGCATCTCATAAATATGACTCAGCATCTTATAAATATGACTCCACATCTCATAAATATGACTCAGCATCTTATAAATATGACTCTGCATCTCATAAATATGACTCAACAACTCACAAATACTGTATGACTCAACAACTTATAAATGTGATTCAGCAACTCATAAATATGACTCACCATCTCATAAAAATGACTCAGAATCTCATAAAAATGACTCGGCAACTCACAAATATGACTCGGCATCCCATAAATATGACTCGGCATTTCCTAAATATGACTCAACAACTCATAAATACCTGTATGACTCAACAACTTATAAATGTGATTCAGCAACTCATAAATATGACTCACCATCTCATAAAAATGACTCAGAATCTCATAAAAATGACTCAGCAACTCACAAATATGACTCGGCATCCCATAAATATGACTCAGCATCTCATAAATAGGACTCAGCATCTTATAAATATACTCTGTATCTCGTAAATATGACTCGGCATTTCATAAATACTGTATGACTCAACAACTCTTAATACTGTATGACTCAACAACTCACAAATATGACTCGGCATCCCATAAATATGACTCAGCATCTCATAAATAGGACTCAGCATCTTATAAATATGACTCTGCGTCTCATAAATATGACTCAGCATTTTATAAAAGTGACTCAGCATCTCGTAATTTGGACTTAGTGTCTCAAAACTGACTTGACATTTCATAAATATGACTTTGTATCTTCAAATTATGACTCAGCATATGATGATACTTTGTCACAAAATGGCAAAGCATATAAAAGTACAGTATGACTACGCATCTTATAATTATGACATGCTGTGCCATTTTTATGAAATGTAAGGTATTTTATAATTTTGACATGGTATTTCATTATTATGACAATGGGCACATGTATCAAACTTGAGGCCTGTGGGCCAAATCTGGCCCTTGTTAACATTTTATCTGACCCCCAAGATGATATTTTAGATGTATTAGATCTGAAATTTAATGAACACTGAGCATGCTCTGTGCAGAGCTACCATGAGAATTAGCCATCTTTAAAGCAAAAACTCTAAACTCTGTTTAAAATGTACCTGAGAAAAGACCATTTGAAGCACGTTATTTTTTTAAATACTCTTGGCTCACTTGTGTAATTGAGTTTGACATTGACTTAGTGGAGCTTTTATTTATTTTCTTATTTAAAAAAAGTGGCAGAAATGGGCTTCCATACCTGAACATGTACGCCTGGTCTTTGTGTGAACAGTGAAAAAAAAAAACCTGATATTTGTGTTTCTTTGTTAAAAAGTGACATGCCCTCTGCTTCACCCACAGTGCTTTTCTTGTTCTGTGCAAGCTGGGCCAAGCCAAACGGGTCAAAGAACAAGAAACCAAAGCAAGGTAGACCCGATCCACAAGCTGGAATCCTCAGCAGCTCCAGCCTTTCAGTTCACTCACTCGTGTTGGCTCAAAACATCACTAAACACGTGTTCACTGATCTGGACAGGCTGAAAAATGGGGATCACGGAGACAAAATTCAGTGTATTTCTATATTCCAGTTAGTTTACATGCATGAAGTTAGATCATGGCTGAGGACGACAGACGTTCTGTTGAGGAACTGTTCTGTTTGTGATGTGGAAAAGAAGAGGTGCCGAGTATGAAATGTGAAATATAAATCACAGACAGTAACGGTCTGAGCCTCTGTATTACTAATCCGACCCTCTGTGGTTATTCCCACTTTCGGCTCAATGAATGTCTTCATAAAACTGCTTTATGGACAAACCAGCTCATTTTCAGACGTTCAGACTCTGACAGCTCAAACAGCTCTTTTTTTTAAAAGAAGTGTCCGTTTTGGACTGGTTTGCCTCTAACGACCGCCCTCCCCCTGGCTTGTATCCTCAGTGGTTCCAGACATCGAGTGCGACGTGCGAGCAGGTAAGATCAACCTCCCGGAGTTCATTGCTCGATGTCCGGCGCAGTGCAGGGAGACCAGGCAGCAGGTCTATGGGACGGGCGTGTTCGCCTCCATCTCCAGCATCTGCAACGCCGCCATCCACAGGTGCGGAAAGAAACTTCGCCGAAACCGTCTCATAACACGTTTCTTCTTTTTCTTTTGGCTGTTCCCTCTTCGGGGGGTCTCCGCAATGATTCCTCTATCATCTGCCCTCTGTCCTCACTCCAGCTACGTCCATGCCTCTCTAACTGCATCCATGTATCTTCTCTTTGGTCTTCCTTTTTGCATTTCTAACATCCAACAATGTTCAGTCACGTCCTCTGGACGGTTGTTGTTGTTGTTGTTGTTGTGACGTTTCGTCTTCGAAGGACTTCATCAGTCCAAGGAGCCACAGACAAACTCAGTCACACAAGCAGCACATTCCCATAGTGGACTAACCAGTTTGCTGGTGATGAGATGGTTTCTGGGGCCCACCCTCTCCCCCGTCGACTCCTCTGAGGCAGCCATAGCCAAAGTGGATCAAAACATCAATTCTCAATAATCCAGGTTAAAAAAATCCAACAAAGTTCAGTCAGATCATCTGGACGTTTTTTTTGTTGAGACATTTTGTCTTTCGTCCTTTGACGTTGGTTAATGAAGTCCTTTAGATGAAGGACGAAACATCTCAACAAAAGACGAAACCGTCCAAATGACCTGACTGAACTTTGTTGGATTTTCTACCTGGATTATTGATCATGAACTATGATATGTGTAACATCCTTCTTCCACTGTCTCTCCTCTGGACATGTCCAAACCACTGTGCCTCTTTTGGACATGTCCAAACCACTGTCTCTCCTCTGGACATGTCCAAACCACTGTCTCTCCTCTGGACATGTCCAAACCACTGTCTCTCCTCTGGACATGTCCAAACCACTGTCTCTCCTCTGGACATGTCCAAACCACTGTCTCTCCTCTGGACATGTCCAAACCACTGTCTCTCCTCTGGACATGTCCAAACCACTGTCTCTCCTCTGGACATGTCCAAACCACTGTCTCTCCTCTGGACATGTCCAAACCACTGTCTCTCCTCTGGACATGTCCAAACCACTGTCTCTCCTCTGGACATGTCCAAACCACTGTCTCTCCTCTGGACATGTCCAAACCACTGTCTCTCCTCTGGACATGTCCAAACCACTGTCCCTCCTCTGGACATGTCCAAACCACTGTCCCTCCTCTGGACATGTCCAAACCACTGTCCCTCCTCTGGACATGTCCAAACCACTGTCCCTCCTCTGGACATGTCCAAACCACTGTCTCTCCTCTGGACATGTCCAAACCACTGTCTCTCCTCTGGACATGTCCAAACCACTGTCTCTCCTCTGGACATGTCCAAACCACTGTCTCTCCTCTGGACATGTCCAAACCACTGTCTCTCCTCTGGACATGTCCAAACCACTGTCTCTCCTCTGGACATGTCCAAACCACTGTCTCTCCTCTGGACATGTCCAAACCACTGTCTCTCCTCTGGACATGTCCAAACCACTGTCCTCCTCTGGACATGTCCAAACCACTGTCTCTCCTCTGGACATGTCCAAACCACTGTCCCTCTTCTGGACATGTCCAAACCACTGTCCCTCTTCTGGACATGTCCAAACCACTGTCCCTCTTCTGGACATGTCCAAACCACTGTCTCTCCTCTGGACATGTCCAAACCACTGTCTCTCTTCTGGACATGTCCAAACCACTGTCTCTCCTCTGGACATGTCCAAACCACTGTCTCTCCTCTGGACATGTCCAAACCACTGTCTCTCCTCTGGACATGTCCAAACCACTGTCTCTCCTCTGGACATGTCCAAACCACTGTGCCTCTTTTGGACATGTCCAAACCACTGTGCCTCTTTTGGACATGTCCAAACCACTGTGCCTCTTTTGGACATGTCCAAACCACTGTGCCTCTTTTGGACATGTCCAAACCACTGCCCTTCCTATGGACATGTCCAAACCACTGTCCTTCCTCTGGACCTGTCCAAACCACTGCCCTTCCTCTGGACATGTCCAAACCACTGTCTCTCCTCTGGACATGTCCAAATCATGGTCTCTCCTCTGGACATGTCCAAACCCCATTGTCTCTTCTCTGGACATGTCTAAACCACTGTGCCTCTTTTGGACATGTCCAAACCACTGTCCTTCCTCTGGACATGTCCAAACCACTGTCTCGCCTCTGGACATGTCCAAACCACTGTAACTCCTTCGGACATGTCCAAACCACTGTCTCTCCTCTGGACATGTCCAAACCACTGTCTCTCCTCTGGACATGTCCAAACCATCTCAGTCTGGTCTCTTACTTTATCTCCCAGTCCTTCAACCTGTGCTGAACCTCTAATCTTCTCCGTCCTCTTCACACTCCCTGTTTTCCTGGACAGTGGACCCCATGTCCTTGAAGTCCTGCACCTTTGCGACCTCTGCTCCTTGTAGCCTCACCGTTCCACCTGCCTCCTCTAAACAAACCCTGGTTGTTCCCACAGCGGGGTCATCACAAACTCAGGAGGGAAGGTGATCGTGAGGAAGATGGCCGGGCAGAACGTCTACAAAGGCAGCAACTCCAACGGGGTGCGATCGCTGTCCCTGCCCAAGTGGAGGGAGTCGTTCGTCGTCTCAGGTAACGAGGACCAAGTGAAAACTCGATCAGAACAAACAAGGAGATCAGAGCTGACTCTGTGGTGTTTCAGTGGGGAAACCCAAGAAAGGCGTCCTCTACCCGTCGACCCTGGACTACGTTCCCTCCAGACCCACCTACGTCAAAACAAGCAAGTTTCACACAAAATGCTACATTTGTTTTGTTGTTGAGATACAAAGAGCCGGTTTTTACAAACTGGACAAGAACTGGCTTAATGGTTTACACTTTAAACGTCTTAGTAGCTAAAAATGTCTCAATACAGTCGCCAAGAACCAAATGGAGTAAAACAACAGCTAACAGCTCAAATAACCTAAAGAGAAGCTAAAGATCTAAAGAGGAAAAACCAAAGCTTAAAGCTAAATGTAGCAAAACTTTGGCTATGAAAAATGCATTTTGAAGGAAAAAAATATATAATTATTGTAGCTGAATGCTAGAAGTAGCAAAACAGTTGCTAAAAGCTAAATGTAGTAAAATCATAGGTAAAAGCTCAAATTAGCAAAACAATAGCTAAAATCCTAATATTAGCTAAACAGTAGCTGAAGCTATGGAGCAAAATCACAGTTAAATGCTAAAAGTAGAGAAACGGTAGCTAAAAACCAAATGTAGTAAAATGCGCTAAAAGCTAAAATAAGCAAAAGAGAAGTTAAAAATCTAAATGGGGCAAATTGTAGCTAAATGCTAACAGTAGCCAAAAGGTTGCTAAAAGCTAAATGTAGTAAAATCCCAGTAAAAATCTCAGATTAACAAAAGAATGGCTAAAACCAGCTAAACAGTAGCTTAAACTAAACTGAACATCAAAGCTAAATGCTAAAACCTGTCTAAACCTGTGCTAAAACCTGATTAACCTGTGCTAAAACCTGATTAACCTGTCTAAATAAAGGTTGAATGAATGAATAAAAGTAGAAAAACAGTATCTAAACCAACTGTAGTAAAACAATAGCTAATAGCTAAGATTAGCAAAAAATAAATGCTAAAATTCTAAATGGGGCAAATTGTAGCTAAATGCTAACAGTAGCCAAAAGGTTGCTAAAAGCTAAATGTAGTAAAATCCCAGTAAAAATCTCAGATTAACAAAAGAATGGCTAAAACCAGCTAAACAGTAGCTTAAACTAAACTGAACATCAAGCTAAATGCTAAAACCGGTCTAAACCTGTGCTAAAACCTGATTAACCTGTCTAAATAAAGATTGAATGAATGAATAAAAGTAGAAAAACAGTATATAAAATCCAACTGTAGTAAAACAATAGTTAATAGCTAATATTAGCAAAAAATAAATGCTAAAATTCTAAATGGGGCAAAATTGTAGTTAAATGCTAAAAGGAGGAAAAAAGTTGATAAAAGCTAAATGTAGTAAATTCATAGCTAAAAGCTCAAATTAGCAAAATAATAGCTAAAACCTAAAACTAGCTAAACAGTAGCTGAAACCAAACAGAGCTAAATCAGAGCTAAATGCTAAAAGTAGAAAAAGAGTAGTTAAAAAAAATAGTAAAACAGTAGCTAAAAGCTAAAATAAGCAAAATAGAAGCTAAAACTCTAAATGGGGCAAAATTGTAGCTAAATACTAAAAGTAGCGAAAAGTTACAAAATGCTAGTAAAATCATAGCTAAAAGTTCAATTTATATAGCTAAAACTAGCTAAACAGTAGCTGAAGCTAAACCGAGCAAAATCAAAGCTAAATACTAAAAGTAGAGAAGCAGTAGCTAAAAAGCTAATATAGTAAAACGGTAGCTAAAAGCTAAAATAAGCAAAAGAGAAGTGAAAATTCTAAATGGGGCAAAATTGTAGCTAAATGCTAAAAGTGGTTGCTAAAAGCTAAATGAAGTAAAATTTTGGCTAAAATGAAAATTAAATTTGAATAAATAAATAAATGTAAACATGACTGAAAAACAAAGCAGTGGGATTTTAGCTGAATGAGTAAGAAAAGCCTGTTGACACAGATCAACATAAATAAACTTTTATTTTAATTTTAAAGGGGACCACATATTCAAAATTCACTTTTTAATGTTTTTTTTACTCAACTTTGGGTATTTACTCCATAAAAAAACAGTCCTAAGGCCAAAAAAATGCACCCAGTGGTTTATTTACTCTAAGTAGATTTATTTAACTGTGATAAGATAGGTTTCGTTTTGAAATCATCGCGCCTGTTACGTCACAGGCGCGAGGACAACCCACCTCGAACCTGAGTCCAGCCCCCTCACCTAGCAACCCCTGGTGCGGCTCAACCCACTCCAGTATAAAAGAGTTGACGGTTGTTTTTCCTGATTTCATGGCTAAAAATGTCACAGAGTCTAGCCAGCTAACTCTCTGACCCTCGTGGCGCAGATAATGGATTTAAAATTGATAGTTTTCAGATGGGAACAGATGCGCATGTTTCTGTGTGTGTGTGTGTGTGTGTGTTGGTTTATGTGTCATTAGCAGGACAGACTACTTAACGCAACCAAACCCGTGTGTGCGCGTGTGTGTGTGTCCTCACATACAGGTTCAGCCTGAGCCAAGATCACTTGGAGCTCCTATTTAATTCCATCAGAGCGTCAGGTAGTGTTGATAAAAAGAAAGCCCGCTGTGAGTGTGTGTGTGTATGTGTGTGTGTGCCGGCCCGCACGTGCTCCTCGGAGGGACGCAGATAAAAAAGCCCCCGCTGTGCTGCTGTGCTTGTGTGTGTGTGTGCTTTGCTCCCCTACAGCTGCGCCACAGGCAGAAGGAGGGAGAGTCAGAGGGAGGGAGAGTCAGAGGGAGGGAGAGTCAGAAGGAGGCAAAAGAAACGTGCAGTAACTTCCTCGTCTGCCTTTGGAGGGCGGAGTTAATGTGAGCAGATCTTTGAAGGGCGTGCCACAAGACCTCCTCATCATAAACCGGTCGTTCAAAACGAAAGTTAAAAATGGCAGAATTAAAAAGGGTATAATTGATTATCTAAGAATTATTTTGTGTATTAAATTGAATGAACACTGTTTTTTAACCCCAAAGAAATACCATAAAAATTTTAAAAAGCAATATGTGGTCCCCTTTAAAATTTTGCTGCAGAAGAGGAATCAACTCAACTTTTGAACTTTCCAAAAATGTTGCAAACAAACACTTTTATCTTCAGTTTTTCAGTACTTCTACAATTTATGTTCATTTCTGAGCATTTTCACTTCAACGCTGGGAGCAAAGAGTCTTTATTTGTCATAACTTCCACTAAAGAAACATTAAAAAATTAAACATGAAGACAACTTAACCTTAGTTTTTACACTGGGACTGTTTCACCGAGGCTTACTTTTTAGGCTGCATTCCTGTCTGGTTCATTTAGAGAGAGAGGTGTGTGGTTACCGTGGTGACAGCAATGAGCATTTCTTTATATTTTTTGGTTCTCTTTACTCTTCTACTGTTTTATCAACTTATATTATTACAGCAATGTCCCACATTATTAATAAAAAGTGGTATTTTCAGGCAACGGGTGCAGTTTTAAAAATTGCTCCTAAAACGTTTTAACTCTAAATAAATAAGTACGGCTGTTAGGAGCCGAACACGATGTAAACTCTGCTTTTGAAAGCTTCACTTGTTCCAGGTTTGCATGTTTTCAAATCGCTGCTTCAAAGCGTTCCGGGGGACCAGAGGTCGTTGAGTAAATATCCCCACGCTTGTTGGACTTTGCTCGGCTTAGAGGCTTTGCGTCGCTGCGTCCTGCGAAGAACGAGCGGAATGTGTTGCGGCGCGGAGGTGACGGCGGAGGCCTTGTCCTCCCTACATGACTGCTTTCATCTCTCAACTCCTGTCAGGTCAGAAGGAGGCCACCACGCCACCGCCCACAACCACCGCACCTGAACCCACCACCACAACTCCTGAACCCACCACCACCACCACCACTGCACCCCCACCAACAACAACCACTACCGCCAAGGCCCGAGCTGCTGCCCACAAACCCAGGGACGCAGGTGAGTCAAACACGCTCGCTCTAAATGTAATAGAAGTAAAATCCCGTGCATCGAACTCACATTCACTTGGATGGATGCGGCTGATAATTACCTGTAGTTACAACTACAATCACGAGCAATTACAGCTCGTCTGCGATGAAATACAGTTCCGCTCAGGTGCCCAACTGCCTCCGCGGGCGGATGAGCGGAGCCTTCATCACTGATGAAATAAAACACGATCAGACGGCGAGTCTGAACCGGCTGCTCTGGACAGGAGTGCAGCGGCGGTGAGTAGAAGCAGCGTCTTTAATGCGTTGAGACGAGAGACGGGCGCCGAGCCAAATAACCTCCCGAGCGTTTCTCCCCCTTTCATTTTCTGTAACGTTATCTGGCTTGTGTTCATGCCGGCACCCCTTCTGCCCTCCTTCCATGCAGGCAGCAGTCATCCGTACCTCGCCCATGTGGCCGCCACAAGCTCAAGTAAGTGAAGCACAACAGAGGCTAATTGTCTTTGTTGGAGCGCGGGGTGTGGTCGCATCAAGTTTCTTCATGTGTTTATGGGAAAAGTCTGTTTTAAAGGCGACTTTGTGAATATATCTTGTTTGCAGTCCAAATTCTGAAAGAGCTGGGATGTTGTGTAAAATGTAAATAAAATCACAATACAGGTGGTCCCCGACTTACGAACGAGTTCCGTTCCTACGCCCGTTTGTAACACGGATTTCGACGATACACACTGGCCACCCCATATACATGTACATGTACGGTACTGTACAGTTACCAAGCACTTCGTCTATCTTAACACGGTGTAGTACATAATTATCAAAAAACACATCCAGTACATTTGGAGCCATAATAAAAGAAAAAAAAGAGTTAATTTCTTACTGGGAGCTGGTCAATTCTTGCTCCGTCTGTTAGCATGTTAGCTCGTGCACCTCCAAGCTCCTGCAGCTTCATGCGGTCCACAGTGTTTACAGCAACGTCTGTTAGCATGTTAGCTCGTTGCTAGCATGTTAGCTCGTTGCGCAGCTGTAGCCTCTCTGCCGCATAAACCTCTGCTCCAAAAAATAAGGTCTCCTGTATTTCCACGCGCGGTCCAGCGGTCCAGAGTTAGCATATTAGCCCCTCCTGACCTCTTCTGCTCCAGTCTGCCTGAGGTCTCCTGTAATGGTGCATCCACACCGAACAGCTTTTCAACGGCAAAAAAGCGCGAAACGCCTCGAGGTTGACACACTGGACCCCAGTGGTGTTCAAACTGGAACGTGAGCGGCGGCGACATGGCGGCGGCGTGGTGGCGTGGGGGGGGGGGAGCTAGCAGAGCTTAACTTGCTAAACGTGATAGCCTGGTTGATACCAGACCCATGTCCTTCACTTCGCTTTGTACTAGGGTCTGGCATCTCTCCCATAGACAGCGATTTCTCCGTTAGATTTTTGAATGGACCAATCAGAGAACAGAAGGCGGAGTTTTGTTAGTTTAGCCTGGCGAGGTCCAGGCTATTCAGATAAAAAGCTCAGAAACCACTCGGTGGATATTTTTTCTGCTACCAGTGTGTAATTATATGTCTCTAATTTACTGACTGTTGGCCTAGATGAAACATTTGAGATAAAATTCGATTTTTTATCATTTATTTTCGTAGCGCACCCGAGGCTGTTTGGAAAATGTCAAACCGAAACTATTTAAATCCAGCAGATTTGACCATTTCGTGAATTGATTTAGGAACTGTTAAGCTCAGGAACACTTCTGATATAACGTCAGCGGTGAAATATATTTTTTATCAGCAGAGAAATAATAGTTTACCTTGTTTTATTGAAAATTCCTTCGTGGCGGCAGCCATTTTGAATGACGACGTCAGTCGACGTCGTTCAAAACTCCGCCTTCTGCTCTCTGATTGCTCAGGAACACTTCTGATATAACGTTAGCTAAGAAATACATTTTTTATCAGCAGAGAAATAATAGTTTTTTACCTTGTTTTATTGAAAATTCCTTCGTGGCGGCAGCCATTTTGAATGACGACGTCAGTCGACGTCGTTCAAAACTCCGCCTTCTGTTCTCTGATTGGTCCGGTCAAAACCTACCGGAGATATCCTTGTCTATGGGACAAGTCCCAGACCCAGCAGTGAAGGGAAATGAGAATTGAGCGGAGCTGCGTTGGAATGGTGAGGGCCAGGCTATAAACGTGAGCTAGCAGAGCTTAACTTGCTAAACGTAAAAAGTTTACAATTCAAAACTTACCCGATATCCTGACTTCCTCATTGGCACTCCGCCAGGCAAGGTCCTTTTTATTTCTCCTCCATACTTGAACACGACTTCGCGGGTTATTTCCGTGTCTCACAAACAATACGTCACACAGTTGCGCAATACCCGTCCCCTCGTTTCCGCGTCACATAGCGGACTCTCCCCCTCTCTCCTCCCCCCGACTCTCCCTGATTGGTTGACACACGCGTTCACGAGTTTGAACGGCGAAATCATCAACATTTTCAAGGCGTGCTTTGGAGGCTGCCGCGGGTTCACGTGCACGGAAAACGCTCAAATGCCACTTCCAAAACGCTCAACACGCACGTGACGTGACGCCCGACGCCAAGACGCGCCTGGAGGCGCGTCCCCCATTGACTTTGCATGTAAACTGGACGCTCCTGCAGTTGAAAAGCCGTTCGGTGTGGATGCACCATAAGTTTCCAGCGAGTCAAGCTCCCCCCCCTCCCTCCCTCCCTCCTGTAAGTTTCGTTTCGGTGTCGTATTTTCTGGTGTAAAGGCGCATAAACCACGTAACTCGATCAATGCTTTTCAATGGGAGGGCGTTCGTAACCGCGAAATGTTGTAACTCGAGACCGTCGTAACCCGAGGACCACCTGTACGCTGATTTGCCTATTTTATAACTAGTTTTATTATATATATATTTTTTTTTACAATAGATCATAGTAACCATATCTAATGAAATATTTAAATTTTATGGCAGCAACACGTTGAACTCAGTTGGGACAGGAGTTCAAAAGGTTGTGAAAGTGCGTCTGCATGCTCTCTCCGTGCATGCGTGGGTTTTCTCCGGGTACTCCGGTTTCCTCCCACTTACCAGTAACATGCCTGTTAGGTCAACTTGTAACTCAAAATTGTCCCTAGATGTGGATGAGAGCTCGTCTCTTTGCGTCCCTGTGACGGACATGCAACCTGTCCAGGATGTCCCGCCTCAGTGACAGCTGGAGACACGGTTCAGCTCGCAGCAGCCTGAAAAGGAAGGCTGGAGGAGCAGCACGTTGCGCTGGACGACGTAAACTGTCCACAGGTCAGACTGGTGGTGGAAGAGCGTTTTAGAGACGCTGAAGATCTCAGACGTAAAGATGGGCAGAGGTTCAGCAGTCTGTGAAGAACTGTCTACAAATAAAAGAACAAGTTCAGAATAAAGTCCCTCAATGGAAAATAATTTGTAGACATCTCTGAGCTCAAAGGACGAGGTTGAAAGTCAAAATTGGGAGGTCGTGATCTTTGACCTCTGCATTAAAACCAGGTCTGGTTCTGCTCTGGGTTCAGGGACACTTCCACAGATCATTGTCTGGGAACAAAGTTCATCGGCTTAAAGCTCTATCAAGCAAAGAATAATCCAGATGTGAACACCATCCAGAACCTCTGCCGTCTTCTCGGGACCAGAGCTCGTTTGGACTGAGGTGAAGTCCAGAACTGTTCTGAGGTCAGATGGATTCAAGTCTATTTGGAAACTCTGGACTAAAGAGGAGAGAGACCACCCAGTCCGTTATCAGCAAACGCTTCAAAAACCTGCCTCTCTGATGGTATGGGGGTGCATTAGTGCCTCTGGCATGTTCAGCTTACACATCTGTGAAGGTTCTATGAATTCAGAAAAGTATCTACATGTTTTAGAACATCTGCTCCCTTCCAGAAAGGAAGATTCTGGACTGTTGAACAGCTGGAGTCCCCCATCACACTGGAATGGAGTAACATTTCCCCCAAAACCTCCAAAACAACTGGTCTCCTCAGATCCTGGACGTTTGCACATGGTTGTCAAAGACGAGAGGAGGCATCAGAGAGAGAAACATGGACTTTGAATAACTTTATTGAGATGTGTTGCTGCTATAAAATTCAAAATGTTCTTCCCCTCCTCCAGACTTGTAGTTTCTTAGTGTAAACATTAGTTTACGTAGTTTCGTTGTGAATGAAATGTCAGATGATGAGATTTGACACTTCGTCCCAGTTGTAAATGTTAGAGTTTCACGTCTGAATGTTTTGTCTGAACTTGCCTCGTGTTGTGTGGTTGGTGCAGGACACTTACAGAACGGCCAAGGAAAGAGTCCCAGCCAAGGTACAGGACGTAGATCCTCTTCCTCAACGTTTGTTTTATTGCATGTCTGGCGTCTTGGTAAAACTAAACAAAGACATTTCTTCAGCGTTCAGAGGAAGTCCCTACCCGAGCAGATACCCACAACGTGCCAGCGCAGGTAAACCACCTCCTGCTCTTTGTTCTCTCGTGTTGTTCCACAGACAAACCCTGCACGGCTGCTCTGCTCTGGAATCTGCTTTTAAACATCGTCACAGACCTGGGGGGTCAACGGGGTCAACATCGAGCTTTTTCCATCTGACACCGTTCTTCCAGATGAATCAAACATTAGACGTTTGTGTGGTTTACATGTTAGAAAGTCTCACATCATATAACTGATGGGTATAAAGTAGAAATATTTTTATCATCTGACAGGAAGGTGTTAAAAAATTGTAAAAAATTGTAATTTTCTTAGTTTGTTGTTGAGTATTTAATGTCTGGTTCAGTGGTGGAGAAAGTACTCAAACACTGTACTTTTAAGTAAAAGTACAAATGAACAGACAAAAATGTACTTTAGTAAAAGTAGAAGTACCCTATTAATATTTTTACTTAAGTAAAAGTAAATAAGTACTTGCTTTTAAAAATACGTAAAGTATTAAAGTAAAAGTACTTGCTGAATCTATTACCGAATGCAATGGTCAACAATACCATAAAGTGTGTGTACTGTATGTATATTTTCTGTAATACATTAATAGTGTTGTATCATTTTAATGAACAATGCTGCAGATGATACATGTTTTTATTGTGTTTACTCTGTGACACAGTTCACACTTGGACTTGTGATTCTGTGTGTCAGAATTTCAGGGATGACGTCCAGAGTTAAATGTCATTAAGCAAAATAAGAATAATAAGGAATGATTATACCGTTGAAAGTTTTTATTTAACACAAAGCAAAACCAATGTGTCATTTTAACTGCAGTAAACACACTGAAGTAAAAGTTGTCTGATGAAAAAAGGTGCATTAGACTTAACAAAGGAACATCTGATCACTTCAACTCCAGTTTGTCATCAACTCTAGTTAAAATACTGTCTAGTCCACTTGTATTGGGTCAACAATGAACAATATTTTAACTTCCTGACACCATTTTCAAAATTTGGACCCGAGTGTCGAGACATTTAGAGACATCTCTCATCTCCTAACATCCATGAACTGACACATTTTAATGTTGCAGCAAGAATTTCTTGTTTCTTGACAAATCAAAAAAGCTGCAACGTGAATGTAACTTGTAACTCAACACATTATAGAAATTTAGTGTAGTAGAAAGTACAGATATTTCATGTAAAATGTAATGGAGTAAAAGTATAAAAGTACCCACATTTAATTCTACTTAGGATAAGTAAAGTACAGCTACATGAAAAATGTGGGTTACCCTACAGTAACAAAGTACTTGTACTTAGTTACATCCCACCACTGGTCTGGTTGGGTCCAGAAGAACGTTTGTAAAGGTGCTGCCGCTGCAGGTCCAAGGTTCAAAAACCCCCCGCAGGAAAGAAAAACAGAACTAACGAGGCCCGATGAACCGGGCGTGACATGCGGAGGACAAAAACACGACTGGCGATGGCGAACGGGCGCAGAACAAAGACGCCGCGGTGGGATTTGTTGCGAGGACGCTAACGAGAAACGACAGGCGCACGTGGTGACGAGCAGGCGGCGAGAGCGAGGAAATTAATGAATCGTAGTATTCACAGAGTAAATCACCTGCCACCTTCCATGCCAAGGTTTCATACTATTATCTGTTTTCATCAAACCTTAAAAATAATGTTATTTTATTTTATTAATTTATTTGTTTCAAATTTAAAAGAACACAAAAAAAAAACTATTTACAACACCACGTAAATTAAAAAAATCAAACAGTACATGAAATGAAAGGAAGCAGAAGAAGATAAAATCTTATTATGTCTGCCGCTTCTTTAACTAAATTAATTCAAACAATTAATTCAAACAGTACCGGTAATCCACAAAAAAAAAAACATTACACAATAAATAACTCATCATACTTTACCATACATAAAATTTTGATACAAACTAATTTATATACATTTTTCCAGAAACCTAATTTTAATCATTTTCTTAAACAAAGACATTGATTTTGCAACTTTAATATAATTTTCTAAACCATTCCATACTTATTCCATAAATTAAAGTAGGCCTACTTTTTAAACTAGTTCTATGTTGTGGCCTAACAAAAATGTCTGTACCCTTAAGATTGTAAGTACTTTTTCTTTTTACAAAAAACGTTTGGATATTTGAGGGTAATGTGAAGTTCTGAGCTTTGTACAATATTAAAAGAATATTATAGTCAACCAAATCATAAAATTTCAGTAATTTCAATTTGCAAAACAAAACATTTGATGGATGGTAATAATGTTTTCTAGTGGTAATCCTTATAGCTCTTTTCTGTAAAATAAAAATAGGCTTAGTTATAGTTTTGCACGCTGTACCCCAAACCTCAACACAATAAATTAAATGTGGGATTATTATTGTATTGTACAAAAAATACATTGCTTTATCATTTAATAGATCTCTAACTCTATACAGCACTGCAATAGATCTAGATATTTTAGTTTTTACAAAATTTACGTGTTGTTTCCATGACAACCTATCATCAATAATTACACCTGTTCATTGTTCATTTGATTATGTGTCAGCTACTATTACACCAGGTTTCAGCTCAGTATCTGCTAAAGTCACTGAGCAGAGAAGCCTAGGTCTGATCGACTGTGGCGGCCATCTTGTACTGGGTGACAGCAAAAGTAAATCAGGTGTAGGATAAAATCAAATGTTTACATTGTAACGGTTCGATTGGAACCGGTTCGGTGGTTTAGCTAACAGACGAACAGGGTTCACTCTAGCAGTCATCGCTAAAGTTTTACACAAATATCTTGTGCAATGAGCTGCACTTGGACTAAATGTTGTATCGCGCCAAATTCTAGCTCAATATCTTTAACAATGTTTGAGTTACAGCCATTTGTGTGTTTTCTAAAGTCAGTTGGCTGTGGCAGCCGTCTTTAATTGGGTTGACTGTTAAACGGTTGTCTATTTACAACCAGTGATAACATCCTGAACGTGTCATTAAAATCCATCCAGTGCATCAGTAGATATTTTGCTAACAGACAGAAATGACTGCAATACAGGTAGTCCTTGAGTTACGGCGGTTTCGACTTACGGCGATTTGGTGTTACGAAAGCATCTTATTAATAAAAAAATATATATATATTTTTTTAAATCTTATGTTTTTAAATGTTCTTGATTTTGTGTGTACAGCACTTTGTTGCAGCTGTGGTTGTTTTAAATGGCTTCATAAATAATAAATAAATAATAATAAATAAATAAAATGTCCTGTACATATTGCAGTTCTGACAATAAAGTTGACTTTGACTTTGAAATAAACTATTATTATTATTATTTAGAAGCCGATTTACGCAGTTTCAGCCAGTTTTCGGCAGTTGTCCGCCAGTTTTTGGTTAGCTTCGGTTAGCTAACGGCAGCCCCACCGGGGACACGGAGCCGACGTGTGGCGGAGATGCCTGCTGCGGCCGGGAGCTAACATGTTAACGCGGAGAAACTGCTTCACCATCTCCCAGAAAGTTATTAACTCTTTTTACCTTCATTATGGCTCCAAATGTATGGAGCTAACATGCAGTTACAAACAGTTTGGACCGCGTGAAACAGCTGGAAGCTGCAGAGCTCGGACGTGCAACGAGCTAACATGCTAACAGACATGCTAACTTTTTTCCTTCATTATGGCTCCAAATGTACTGTATGTGTTTTTGATAAGTATGTATTGTACTGTGTTAGGATAGGCGAAGTGCTTGGTAACTAACTGTACAGTACCGTACATGTACGTGTATAAGTGGCGGCTCGTGTGTTTTCCGACTTACGGCGATTTTCGACTTGCGAACGGCCGTAGGAACGGAACTCGTTCGTAACTCGAGGACTACCTGTAGTTAATCCAAATGGAAGGTGATAATGAAGCCTTGAGGATTTTGAAGTTTGAGATGTTTGTTAGTGGAAATAAACAATATGACTCCATGTCTTCCGTTCCTGTAGTTGCAGGTGTGCGCAGGACGGAGGTGGGGTCGTCCATCAGGAGGCAGCCTGTCTCTCCAGTTGGCCCAGGTCAGCCTCCTCATCAACACCCACAAACACAGATAAAAAACAGGTTAACAGGAACCATGGGAACCATTTTATGGAATGAAAAGAGTCAAATGAAGCAGCGTTGAGGCTTGTAAACACGCCCGTCGTATATCCTTTATGTTTATGATGTCACGCTGTGGAGAGAATTTAAAAAAAGCTTTTAACTTTGCTCAAAGCGACAACAGCTGGGCTGCGTTTGAAGATGGAGGCCCACAACTGAAGCTCTTTCTCTTTTCTCTTTCTGCATGTTTCCTCCAGCAGCTTTCAACAGGGTTCAGCCGGCCCCGCCCGAGCGCACTCCAACTGCGAGCCAGTCCAACTCCGGTAAGTGTCCGCCGACTCCGAGCAGGAGTCCTCAGACACGCCCACTCAAACAGGCCAGATCAAACGAGCCAGAGCCGTAAAGCCCGGGTCACAAAGCTGCACCAATGTTTACCTTTTGTGGTGCGCTGCGGTTTGACGAGAGGCCAGTCGTCCATAAACAGTGTGAGCAAATACAAGCAACACGCTCAGATTTCATTCCTCAGAACAAAAGAAATCACTTCCTTTGAATCTGTTGAGTTTCACAAGATGATGTCATCAGTCATCCGTCCCGTTTAGATTAAATTGGCCCGGTTTGTCAGTTTTATGGACATCTTGTGACAGATGCCGTGCGGTTTCATCCCCTCCTTGTTAAACCCTTACAGAGATGAAAGCAGTGGTTCCAGTGGTGCTCCCACAGAGACCCGGTCCACGTCGTGGTCTACTCATGTCGTGGACCGAGCGTGTGGCGCTCCGAGGAATGCACTTCTGCTTTTGTCTTCTGAGGAATGCTAAAAACCAAGAATCCCCTAAAATTAGACTGGCCCGTGTCCGTTTACACGACGGCTGGTTGTAGGATGCGATTTACAGAATTAAAGGTGAAGCTGGCCCGTTTTAGAGTTTGCTGGAGCTGGTTTGGTGATTTAAAGAGCCATTTATAGATCCCCTCGAGGTAATTCCTTCAGGTGGAGTTCGAAGGTGGAGGTGCACCCCAGAGCTCCCTGGAAGGCAGTTCAGATGACGTTCAGGCTTCCCTCAGATTTATGACTTTTATGAGAATTTTCTACTTTTCACTTAACCTGGAGGTCACAAACAGATTTTAGCGATGACCGTCTGAAGTGTTTGTCTAGATTAGCCTAGCTTATGAAAAACTGCATTAACTCATGACTTTTGGTTCATATTGTGTAAGAGTGTTTGTTGATCTAAAAAAGGCATTTGACACAATCGACCACACTATTCTACTTGAAAAACTGGACAAATATGGTATTAGAGGACCAGCTTTGCAGTGGATGCGTAGTTATTTGCAAGACAGAAAACAGTTTGTACAAATGGACAATATAAGATCTGGCCTCTGTAGTGTTTCATGTGGAGTGCCACAAGGTTCTGTACTTGGCCCTAAACTGTTTATTTTATATGTTAACGATTTGATGAATGTGTCAGGTGTCCTTAGATGTGTTCTTTTTTGCTGATGATACTACTTTCTTTTGTTCGGGTGATGATTTGGAACATGTGATCGACTTGATGAATAGGGAGTTTGTTAACATACAAACTTGGTTTAATTTAAATAAGTTATCGTTAAATATTGATAAAACAAATTATATGATTTTTAGTTAAAAAAAGATAACTACAGTTTTTCCTTTCAAAATTGACGGTGTTGAAATATGTAGTTAGTGAAATTAAGTTTCTGGGTGTAATCATTGACGATGATGAATGGAGGGAGGGAGAGATGGAGGAATGAATGGAGGGATAGATGGATGAATGGATCGATGGATGAACATAGGGAAGGAGAGATGGAGGGAGATGGAGGGATAGATGGCTGGAGGGAGGGAAAGATGGAGGGATGATGGATGGATTAATGTAGGAATGGATGAATGGATCGATGGATGAACAGAGGGAAGGAGAGATGGAGGGATAGATAGATGGAGGGATAGATGGCTGGAGGGAGGGAAAGATGGAGGGATGATGGATGGATGGATGGATGGATGGATAGATGGATGAACAGAGGGAAGGAGAGATAGAGGGATGGATGGAGGGAGAGATGGATGGATGGATGAATGTAGGAATGGATGGATGGAGGGATGAAGGGAGTTTGAGGTAAATCCACTTTGGTCTTGGTCCAGCTCAGTCAAGCCATTAAAGAGAATCAATTAAACTTTATTCCTTGAACACGTGGTCATCCAGGGTGCTATCTACAACAGGTAAGATACTGTTTATAAACCTTCAACAGAACCCAACTCCAGAGGACCTGAACTTTGGTTTTAATGTTGTACATTTCAAATTAAACAGCTTCAACCAGGATGATAATCATTCAGTAATCTGTCTCACGTTCTGATCGATTCTTTTTAAAGAAGTTTTAACGAACGGACCAGTGGTTCCGTCTGCTGCGCCGCACCGGGCTTTGACCATCACCTGATCTCTGCGTGCAATCTGAACTGGATCTCTGCATGCAATCTAAACTGGATCTCTGCGTGCTAACTGGATCTCTGCGTGCTATCTGAACTGGATCTCTGCATGCAATCTAAACTTGATCTCTGCGTGCTAACTGGATCTCTGCATGCTAACTGGATCTCTGTGTGCTAACTGGATCTCAGCGTGCTATCTAAACTGGCCCTGGTTTGACACCGGCTTTATAAAAACACTTCCACGCTTCAGTGGGCGGCAGCCACCAGGGGCCCAGCTCTCGAGCTGACCCCGTGTGGGAACCTGAGGTCCGGGCCGTGTGTTTGTTCAAGCGACGCGTCGGCCGCAGACGGGCCGTCAGCTGAAGTGTGCTGACCCGGTCCAGTCAGCCGTGACAGAACTTCACTGTGATGGTGTGGCACAGCTGTTTGGGCCTCAAGAGTTCAGTCACATGTCAACTATCCACATTCCTAGTTTTGATTTTTGTTTGTTTTTGCCTTTCTCAAAGTTAAAAGTTTGTGTTTTTGTGAAACCACAAACAGAAGATAAAAATGTAGACTTTTTTTAAACCTTTCTGAGTTTCTACTGCTTTTCTACTCAAAATAAAAAAACAACAACAATTCACCGGCAAACATTTTGTGACAAACTCCACTGAAAATGTTTCTCCTGAACGCAACTGTCTGGTCTTTTCCTGCGCAGCTTTTCCCAGGAGGGATTGGCCGCCCCCTTCTTTCGCTCGGCCTGATTGGTTCCCTGGAGCACGGCGACCAGCAGGTACCACGAACAAACAAACAAACAAACACATTGTCATTTTATGAGTTTACATATATTATACAGGTGGTCCTCTACTTACGAAAGAGTTCCGTTCCTACGCTCGTTCGTAACACGAAAATGCCGTATGTCAGAAAACACACGAGCCGCCACTTATACACGTACATGTACGGTACTGTACAGTTACCAAGCACTTCGCCGATCCTAACACAGTACCCTACATAATTATCACAAAACACATACAGTACTGTACATTTAGAGACATACAGTAATTAAATAAAAATATACAATTTCTTACTGTGAGCTGGTCTCCGCCGCCCGTTCAGCTCCTTGTCCCCGGTGGGGCCGCGTTAGCATTTTAGCCCCTCCGTTAGCTCGGTGTCGTTCCTCCAAAAGGCTGCGCAGCTGTTTATCCGCGTTTTAGCATGTTAGTACGGTGTTCATCCAACATCTGAGGCTACCAGGCAGACATTGAGGTGAACTCCCGGCTGCAGCTCGTGGCTCCTCCGGTCACGCTCGCTGTCTGCTGCTTCACGCGGTCGGAGCTAACCGAAGCTAACCGCAAAATGGCGGACACTGCCGAAAACATAGCTCGGTGTCCAGGGTTAGCGATCGGCAGCTGCTGCTCCGGGCCTGAGACGTCCACAGAGTTCACCGAGCGTTTCCAGCTCATTTATCCGTATGAGACAACCTCTTATCGGACACACAGTCCTCCAAAGCCGGCTGTCGAGGCCGGAGCTAACCAAAGCTAACCGCAAAATGGCGGACACGGCGGCAGTGCCGAAAACTGGCGGAAACTGCCGGAAACTGCGCAAATAGGCTTAAAAATTATTTAAAAAAAATAATAATAATGATACTTTATTTATAAAGCCATTTAAAACAACCACAGCTGCAACACAGTGCTGTACACATGAAATCAAGAGCATTTAAACACAATTTTTTTTCTTCTTTTTTTCCCATATTTTTATTAATATGATGCGTTCGTAAAGTCGGATCGCCATAAGTCGAGGCCACCGTAACTCGAGGACCACCTGTATTCTCCAAAACCTCCAACAACTGGTCGTCTCAGGTCTCTGAAGGCAGATACCAATAAATTATACAGCCCAGTACATATGAGGTACTAGATTCTGGGTAGGTTTCCAGTACTGTACTGTCAGGATATTTATCGGGTACGTAGCTTGAATGTAGCTTGTAAGTACAGGGTAACAAGTCCATTAATAATAAAGCTTTGTCCTCATAAAAATCATGTATGTAAATAATATCTACTCTGGACTGGTACAAGTTACGTATTCTATACGTACCAGGTAAGAACCAGGTATGCACCTGGTACATATCCAGTAGGTACCAGGTATATTTATGGTAAATACAATACTAGGTATGTACCTGATAAATACCCTGTAAGTACACTGTACATAGCTGGTAGGTACAAAGTACTTTTCTAGTGCCTACCAAGTACACACCTGTTAAGGACCAGGTATGTACCAGGTTAGTACAAGGTATGTACTCAGGACATACCAGACATGCATTCTATTATTATGAGGTATGTGCCAGATACATATTCAGTAGGTACCTGGTAAATTTCAGGTACATATATTACTGTTAAGTACCACCTACATACCTATACATACTTGATAAGTACCAGGTACATACCCAATATGTATTAGGTGCATACAGAGTACTGTCCAGTTATATACCAGAAACATTTTTGGTAAGTACCAGTTAGGTAACCAATAAGTAGCTTATTTACAGGGTACACAACAGTACTTAGTATTTACAGTGTACTGTAAATATTAATACTAATACAGTATGTACATGTAAATACATGATACATGCAGAGTCAATACCAGGTAAGTAAATGAATAAATGGATTGCAATTGTAAATGAGTCCCTGAGGCTCAATGGGATTAACCTGCATAAATAAAGGTAAAAAAAAATAAAAGTACAAGGTAAATTTTTGATAAGTACCTAGGAAGCATCATGTACAGGCTCTGTATGAACTACAGTACTTACCCGGGCTGGTTAGTACAAACTACAAAGTATGTACCCTGCAAGTGCCGGTACTAGGCACATACCAGATATGTACGCAATAGGTAGCAGATAAACACTACTCATTATGTACTCTGTAAGTTCTAGGTACATACAAGGTATGTACCCTCTAAGTATTAGATACCTTTTTTTGGTAAGTACAAATTAAATGGCATGTAAAGACCCTGTATGTACTAAGAACATACTAGGTTAGCACAAGGTATGTACCCAATACATACCAGGTAAGCACTAGGTACATACTTGGTAGATTCCAGGCACGAACCTGGTAAGTACTAGAAACTTACAGAGTACATACCTGGTACATACTGTGCTGCATTTAGAATTTATGAGCTTGTTGCCAAACTTTGGGTTTTATAATCTGGTATTGTCTGTAGTTGAGCTTCGAGGCTGTGGCTCAGAGTTGCTGACGCTTCCACCTTCTCTGATGCACATTCAGATGTTAGTTACGCAGTTCCAGACTCGGGGTACTCCTGGAGCGAGACGGAGACATCAGAGATTTCTGGTAAGTCGTTTCGCCTCTTTCTAAGAATTTGGGACTCCACACCTCAAATCCAACTGTGCTGCATGGGTAAACCCAGCATGCTCGTGGGATTGATAGCCTTTGGTATCTGCTGACCATGAATGTGGTGAATTGACTCCATGTGGAAGAACATGCAAGCCGTCCCTCGGGACAGTGTTTACATGCCATCTGCCCGCCATATGAGGGGTTCTTTGAAGTGTAGAAGAGGAGCACGGGGCAGGATGTTAGTGCATGTGAAAGTTCGGGGGAAACTGCCAAAAAGCTGATGTTTTCATTGGTTTTGGATTGGCTGGGGGAGACTTGTGACCTGTCACAACCGTGGAATCGTGTTTCACCTCTTAACTTTTCTTCCACACTAACTGGTTTTGTAACGTCCTCCTCCAGCTCGGGATCACAGGCCTGATATCTCAGAATATGAGCGCTGGTTGTATAGCTTTGGACCGTACCGTAAGTGGTTTTTATTGTTTGGTTTCTTTGTGGGGGGGACACTAACAAGTCTTCATTTGTCATAAGAATGGGTTGGGAAGAAGTGCATGTAAAACCCAACACAGTAAAGCACATTTCTTCTAGTTACTGCTCAGTTACGAACATTAAAAGGTTTGTCTGATTGGAAAACAGACTAAAACTCTTCACCATTCTTTTAGGTGCTACAACTAGGGAACTGTATTTAGGTTGTTTTCAGCCGCAGTTTTCACACTAAAGAACAGAACTGACTTACGATATGACAAGACGCAACAGAGCAGCAGGAAACCACCACTCCAAGTTACATGTCTTTTTTTTTTGGGGGGGGGGACAACTTGGCCTTAAAATCTAAGACTTTATGTTTGAGCTATTTTCAGAAAGCACCACAAAAGTACCAACAAAATGAAACATTTAAATCCTTTCACTTTTAGCCCCCCGATCCACCGACACGGATGTCAGCCACAAACTGCCCCTGGACACCGGCCACAGTAAAGGTGAGAAGCAGGAGAGCATCCATACAGATGTGTTACACACAGCTGGGGTCAGAACATTTACCCATGAGTGAGAACTTTAATCAACTTTCCAGTGTGGAATAAAAATACTTCAGGGGTTACAGTATTTTTAAAACAAGAACTAGGTGCAAATGTTTGATTTTACCCCAATCCATACAGGGTCAAAATTATACATACATGCCTAAATATACATTCATTCAATTCATTCAACCTTTATTTATACAGGCTAGCCTCGTTGAGTCACGGGGACTCATTTACAAGAGGGACCTGTCTCACTCACACCAAACAACCATCCACTCTCACACTCACACTCACACATACACCCCATCAAGATTTGGTTACATGTCTCTCCTTAATCTTGGGCTTTGTGTCTCCATCATCCAGCTCCTGGTAGAGTTCTGACTGGGTTGGCTTCTCTTCTTCTTCTTGGTAGAGCTCGTTTAAATTGGTTAGTTTCCTGGACGTCCCAGCTCAGGCCACTCCAGACGTTGAATGTTGACGTGCTTTATTCGATCCGTTTGAGGTCGTTGTCCTTTTGGAACAACCCGTTAAGTCTGAGTCTCAACCACAGCTGATGGTTTGATATACCGGTAGTCGTATGTACTGTAGATATTGGAGGTAGACCTTCTTTATTCCATCCTCTTTGTGCAATGCACCGCAGCATGATGCTGCCACCACCGTGTTTTGACATCTGGTGACACCTTCAACCCCCCAAACAAACATCATGTCAAACAAAGAGCTCAGTCCTTGCTCCGTCTGACCGTAAAGCCTTTTTCCAGAGGACTTTTGGCTCGTCCATTGTGTCCGAAGGTGTGACATTTGTAGCAGGAGTTTCTTTCTTGGTCGGCGCCCTCTTCAGTCCCTGTTGATGTAAAAGGGCTGCACCGCATACACGCAGGTGTGCCAGGACTTTCCAGTTCAGGCCTGAGTCTCTGTGGTTCCTGAACATCTGAACCAATTTGCATCCATCTGAGGGGGACTGATAAGTTTGGGTCGAACTAGTGAGTCCTGGCAAAAAGAAACTTCCAGCTGCAGTCTTTGTTTTAACTTGTTAAAAAAAAATCTGTATTTCTCTCTTATGTTTGTCTATTGTTGATTGTTCAAGGAAAATCTACTTTTGCTGTTGTCATTATTCTTTAGTTTGTAGACAGGTCTCTCTTGTAAATGAGTCCTCGAGACTCAATGAGATAACCTGCCTAAATAAAGGTTGAATGAATGAATAGGTCTCAAACTTGTCAAGTCCAGACATTTTAGACTCTTCAGGACTAATCATTTAAAGTTTCTGTGGATGTAAGCATATATTTGAGCCTGCATAGATGATTCAAACTAACTCACCCGATTCTTATTTTTAAGAAATGCCGACGTGTTGTATAATCATTCCAGCTGTGAAAAACAACGGTTGGAAAAATTTAAAAAAATAAAAATAAAAAAAACTTTCACAGCCACATTGTAAGATGCCGTTAACCAGCTTTATAAATAAATGATACATTAACCTTTAATTACAGCAAATGAACCCTTTTGCTGAAGTGTTTTGAATCATTTACAAGCTGTTTTGTGGTAGAAACATGCCAACGCTGAGCTTGTATAATGTCATCTGTGCAGTGGAGCCAGCAGACGTGTGGAAGCCAGAAGCAAACCCGTATGAATCAGGTAACTTTGCTCACTCTGCTTCTTATTTACCCCCTCTAAATAAAAAAAGAGTCAATTTTCCAGTAAATGCTTAGTCCTGACATGAGATCCAAACCGAAGCTTAGGGCTCAGACTCCCACTGTAATTGAAGGGAGTTAAAGTGCAAGTCAAATGGCTCAGTTTCCCTGAGGCATAAAGTTTGTAACAACAAACACTGACCGACATTTGAGATAAAAATATAAACCATCAGGCAGCAAACATGAGCACGTGTTCTCCATTTGTCAGACAGTTGAAGGTAGTTTTGTTTAAACGGAGCAAAAAGAGCAAATTATTCTGCGTAATTTCTGTTTCAATGCATTCACTGACTTTGTTTTCCAGGTTTCAGTGTCAGAGAACCAGATTCGGTACCAAGACCTCCTCAGACTGCACCACAGCCACAGGGAGACCCAAGTATGTCCTCCACAGAACTTACAGCATCTTTTAAACCGCGACTTTGAAAGTATCACTCTAGTTTGCATCCAGTTTCAGTGTTAGGAAAGCAAACTGTGTATTTATGTATGCATACCTGGGAGTAAATCATATTCAATGAATTTTGTTCCACTTAGAAAGGGTTTTGAAGTCCTTTCTACCCCGACGGTCCCTGGATAAGAATTAGGCTCTTGGATTTAATCTAATTTTCCAGGTTTCTCTGCATCACATTTGACCTAAATTCAAACAATTTTAGTTTTCAAGCTTGGATACCAACACAATAAACTAAATTATTGTCAAAAGTTTGAGAACTTTAATGAAAATTAAAAAAAAAAATCTGTTGTCAAGTTTCGTTTTAAAATGTTGCATTCAAGGCCCCGGCATAGCTCTGCGTAAGGCAGTACGCCGCTGTACGCCGCACGTACGCAGAGGCACAAGCGTAGCCCCGCTTGGCACGAACGCGCAAAGCTCAAATGTTACGACCGCGTACGCAGAAGCGTTGTCTCACAATAAACTGCCCGGCGCCAGACTGTTTTGTATGTGACACAAATGTATTAAATTCCCCTTCTTCATCCCTGATCTGGACTTTTCTTTTGTTTTTTTGCCAAAAGTCAAGTGATCGCTTCCTCCTCCGTTGACTCCATGACTGAAATGATGAGAAATGAATGAATTTGTCACGAGCGAATTAAACTCGGGTCCTACGTGGCTGCGCGAGGTTCTGCAGATTTCCTGGTGGGCTGTGGGCTGCAGGACCAGCGCTCCCTGTTTTTATTTTTTAGAACTTTTTATTAACATATAAAGTTTAGAACACCGCAGCGGCTGCAACCTGAGCCAGCTCGTGCCTCTTTTTCCCCCACCGACCTGTCAATCAATTCAGTAGGCGTGTCAGCAAATGACCAATCAGTGACCTCAGTTTGTCCCGTAGGTAAACGCTCTGCGCGCAGCTGCTCAAATTACGACAAGAATTTGGAGCGAAAACGCGAGCATTTAACGCGAGAACGAACGCAGAGCTGTGCTGGTGAACGCGCGCGCATATAGCACGCGCGTCGAGCGCCGTTCGGCCAAACGCAGAGCTCTGCCTGGGCCTTTAGTCTTAACGGGGAGAGGGTTTAAATTTTTGCATTCCTACTGGGCCCGTTTCCCTGCTTTAGAACCAGCAGACCATCGCAGACGCTATCCAAGTCTGAATTAAAGCTGTTGGTTCAGTTGAACTCTCAAGAGAAAGATGAGACACCAAAAAAACTGTTCAGGAATAAAGAAGTTTGGAAAAGTTCCTGGTCGTCTCGACTCTAATCTTAAAAATGTTCAGAGAGGACCTGAACAACTCAACAAGAACTAAGATTTAAAGCTGCTCTGTGAAGAGGAAGATGTTAAAATCTATCCAAGCTCATATGTGAGGATTATTAGTGGAAACGAGATTGGTTATTGCTTCAGAGGACAAAAGTGCCCTTTAACGACGGGTGCATTCACACCAGCCCTGTTTAGTCCGCTTTAATCGAACTTTAGTCCGTTTGCCTAGAAAGTCTGGTTCATTTGGGGAGATGTGAATGTGCAATCGAACTCTGATAAAAAGTGAACTCTGGTCTGCTTAAAAGCCTAGGCCTTGGTCCGGTTGAAGTGAACTCTAGCGCATTTCAAATGCAGTGTGAATGTAAAAGGACCGGAGACCGCTCCAGGGGCGGATCTAGAAAAATATCTATGGGGTGGCAAGAGGGTGGCAAGGATGTTTCAGGGGGTGGCAACACCCTCCCCTTCCACACACATACACACACACATACATATATATACAGTATACAGGTAGTCCTCGACTTACGACGCCCCCGACTTACGACGTTTCGGACTTACGAACGCATCTCATTATAAAAAAAACTTTTTTTAAATAATAAATAAATAAATGTACAGTACTGTACAGTTACCAAGCACTTAGCCTATCCTAACACAGTTAAGGAGTGAGTTGAATTGTCTCCCTCCTCCCTAGCAGGCTCCATTCACATAAAGGGAGCTAGCTCCCTTTATGTGAAAGGGAGACAATTCAACTCACTCCTTCATCTTTAAAAACTGTGTTAAGATAGGCTAAGTGCTTGGTAACTGTACAGTACTGTACATCTATTTATTTATTTAAAAACATTTTTTTTTTTAGGTATGTGATCCTACTTACGAATTTTCGACTTACGAACGGCCCGTAGGTACGGAACTCATTCGTAAGTCGGGGACTACTGTACATATAAATAAAATGATGCAATGTAAAGGGAGAGACATGAAACAGCCAAAGTACAGACAGCAGAAATACAGGTGTGTTTAGTCCTCTTTTCATTTCATTTCTCACTTCCCGCCACTCAGTCAAAACTTGACGTCTTGAGTCAGTTGTACATTGTGCTTCTTCTTCTTTAAATTTATTGGCAGTTGGCAAGAAAGTTAGGTGAGCATTACCGCCACCAATTGGTAAGGAGTGTGGACCATATGACTACATTGTGCTGCATTCAATGTTGTTGGAAAAAAGAAGTTTGCGTTCATAATGTCCAGCTGGGGTGGCAAACAGGGTGGCAAGGCTCTCTGTTGGGGTGGCAACTGCCACCCCATGCCACCCCAGTAGATCCGCCCCTGGACCGCTCCAAAAGCAGGAAGTGGACTACAGCGCTGGGCATTCTGTGTAAATACAACCAAAACAAACACACATTTCTCTTACCTCATACGGAGCCGTCTCAGCCGCCTTGTGTGGAAAAACAACAGTCTCCATGGTCTTCTGCCTCATCTTCTGCTCATGCCGAGTCCATTGTTGAAAAATGCTTGTTTGGCACAGGAGCTACGGACAAAACAGAAATCCTAAAACTGCTAAAATTTAACTCCACTCCATGTTTGTTTTTATTTCCAGAAGTAAGTTGCGCTCAGTGTCTTCTTCAGAGGTTTTTGTGTCGTTTCCTTCAGTAGTTCTTGGTGCAGTGCCACCACGGGTGAGGAACAGGTTAGCTCGATTGGCTCAGTGCAGTGTGAATGCGAACCGCACCAGCTGAAAATGTAAGCAAATGTTCTGAAATTTGGTCCCCAATCAAACCGAGTCTACTGGACTATCCGGTGAGATGCGTCTGAGCTGCATGCTGTT
>JBBPBX010006035.1:40102-51146 GCA_038048925.1 Garcialebias charrua
CTCTCGGCCTTGACCTCCCTAAATGGTTTTCAGAATCTGTTGGAATCCTGGCAAAACAACAAAAAATAACAAACAAGAATATTATCTGGCTTCTGTACATGTCCTTGAAAAGTAGGCTGTCGGAAGCCATTCTCCTGGGAGCGAGGAGCTGAAGAAACCTGCTGCCCCCCCCCCCCCCCAGAGATTTCTGTGAAGCCTCAGATAACACCCAGCTGCACATCTGCTGAACTCTGTGTTTGTCTGAAATTACTCACAGACTTATCTCCTTGCCTGCCGTCTCTCCATTTGTTATTGTAACTAAATGTGCTTTTTGATATGGTTTTTACTGGATCACGCGGTGTCTTGAAGACAAAATGTGATTCATCTTTTTTTAATATCAATGCTGTAAAACCCCGTGTCTTTGCCTGTTTTCCTGCTTTTGACCTTCATCTGGGGACAGATGAGCGGCCGCGCTATAAGTATATCATGTGTTGATAAACATATCATGTGTTGATAAACATGTCATGTGTTGATAAACATTTCATGTGTTGATAAACATGTCATGTGCTTTGTTGAGCTGCAGCTTTTTTGCACTCATTCTCTCTCCTGGATGACTGTAACTACATATTTACGTTGTATTGGTGAAAATTGATGCAATGTCAATAAACCTTCTTATGTCTTAAAAAAAAAAAACCAATGCAGATTTGTTCCTGTCTTTGATTTTATACGTCTACCTTATAATGTTTTGCTAGTTTTTTGATACTTTGTTAAAAAAAAAAAAAAAAATCTTTTGTTTTTTTCTCTCTTTTTGTTTTCTATTGTTTATTGTTTGTTTGTTTATTGTTTAATGAAATTCTATCACTGCTGTTCATTGTTCTTTAGTTTTAGCAGGTCGCTTTCGTAAATGAGCCCATGAGGTTCAAAAGATTTACATGACTAAATAAAGGTTGAATGAAAATATACATAACAAAATAAACCAAGTACACTAAAGCATATTTCAAGTGAATGTTTTAGAAGGAATTGTCTTGTTTGTCTCTGTGTCCCTGTGATGGATAGAGAAAAATGGGAAGATAATGGATGGATGGATGGAACTACACCATCCACCCATTATCTTTACCCGCTTCTTCCTTTTCGGGTGGCAGGGGTCACTGGTGCCCATATCCAGCTATCACAGTGTGAGAGGCGGGTGACGCCCTGGACAGGTCTCCAGTCCATCACTGGGACACAAACAACCATTCACTCTCTCACTCACACCTAGGGACAATTCAGAGTCACCAATCAGCCGAACATGCATGTTTTTGGTCTGTGGGAGGAAACCGGAGTACCCGGAGGAAACCCACAGAGAAAACATGCAAACTCCACCCAGAAAGGCCCCCGACTGGGTTTTAGTCCGGCAACCTTCTCAACAACAGCTCTACCAACTGAGCCACCATGCTGCTAGTGTAGTTCTATGGAGAAAAATATTTGTAATTAAAGTGAACATTTTTGAATTGTTATAAAAAATAAAAATAAATGAAAAGAGATGAACTTTTGATACAGGATCTTCCATCCTCAGTGGTTTCTGTGACATCATGCATGAGTTATAATAAGATTTAATCTTCTTTCTGCTCCCTTCATTTTATCCTACTTGTATTCTTGTATCTGATGAAACTGTCTTGTATTGTTCTTAAAAAATGAATGAATAAACATCAAATCAAAATCAAAGTTAACGGTCTCTGTGGTCCTCTGGTGTCCTGACAGGAAAAGCCCTCTCCTACATCAACAAGCAGTACTTCAGTGATGCCAACGGGAACCGAGGAGGCGCTCCAAACGTAGCTGTGGTCCTTGTGGACGGATGGCCCACAGACAAGGTGGAGGAGGCATCTCGGCTCGCCCGGGAGTCCGGCATCAACATCTTCTTCGTCACCATTGAGGGGCCAGACGAAAGTGAAAAGCATAACCTTGTTGAGGCCAACTTTGTTGACAAGGTGGAGTAACTGTCCCGCAGCCTGTCGAAGAATCAGATCCTGATGATATGTGATCTGTTAGCGTAGGAGGCGTCGGTTAGGAATGACTTTCGGCTACTACCACATCACATTTTAGCACATTATTTGTAAAACTCTTAAGGGGATTTGGCTGTGGGGGCCATCTTGAACTGGGTTGGCTCCAAAGATGTACATCCAATGACTATTTCCTGAACAGTTCATAAAGATCCGTCAGGTAGTTCATGAAATATTTTGCTGACAGTGTTGTTTTGTCTCCCAGGCCGTGTGTCGGACAAACGGCTTCTACTCCCTTCCTGTGAACAGCTGGTTTACCCTGAGGAAGGCCGTGCAGCCCCTGGTGAAGCGGATCTGTGACACGGACCGCCTGGTGTGCAGCAAGACGTGCCTCAACGCCAACGACATCGCCTTCGTCATCGACGGCTCCAGCAGCGTGGGCACCGGCAACTTCCGCACCGTGCTCCAGTTCGTGGCCAACGTCACGAGGGAGTTTGAGATCTCAGACACGGACACCCGGGTCGGAGCCGTGCAGTACACCTACGAGCAGAGGCTGGAGTTCGCGTTCGGACAGTACAACGACAAGGCAGAGCTGCTGAACGCCATCAAACGCATCAACTACTGGAGCGGCGGGACCAGCACCGGCGCTGCCATCACCTACGCAGCAGAGCAGCTCTTCAGCAAATCCAAACCCAACAAACGCAAGATTATGATCGTCATTACGGACGGGCGCTCCTATGACGATGTCAGGGCACCTGCGGAAGCTGTCCAACGACAAGGTGAGAACCAAGGACATCGTTTTCTGGTTTTTACAAGGGTCTAGAAACTACGGTAATCAAATCTGGCTTCAACATGGGCTTTAAGAGGTGATTTAAGAGGTGTGATGGTGTGTGTTAACGCAACACCAAGACAGAAAGACATCAGCAATGACCTCAGAGAAGCATCTGTTGCTGCCCATCAATCTGGGAGGGGTCAAAGGTCATTTCCAAACTATTCAGAGTCGGTCTTTCTACAAAGTGAAAGATTATTCACAAGTGGAAAACGTTTAAGACTGCGGTCAGTCTTCCCAGGAGTCAACATTGTAGACACCCTAAAGGTCAGACTGTGCAATGCTTAGTGAAGTGAGCTCTGTCTCAGACTCTATAAGCTTCAGTTAGCAGATTAAAAATTAGAGGTAATGACAGGAAAATTTGAAAGTGATGGCACAAGTATGGCTTGTTTTAAGGGTTGCAGGAGGGGGGAAAAAAACGTATCTAAAAAGAAAATGGCAGCAAAACCTAAACCTATGGAAAAGTTGCCCTGTGTTCACACGGACACAGTGTTTTAGGAGCCTAAAAATAGTAACTATTTTTTGAAAACATGTTCTAGAATGGTAAAAATCTTCTATCGCCACACTTAAGTTTCTTGTGTCAACGGTTGAAACGCAACCTTCAGAAAACGATGATGTCATAGCCACAACTTCTTATCTTACCTATGACGTGAACGAGCCCTTTTCTTGTTGTGTTTAAAGACCGTGTAAAGTGAAATTAAATGTGTGTTTTTAGTTTGTCACATGGCATAAATATGTGTTATTAATCACCCATATAAATCTGACTGATTAAAAACATTGTTTACCTTATAAAATTAAGTCTCAAAAATCATGAAAAAACATGATTTTGCCTTGCCCTGGAACGCTGGGGGCGTGTCAGTGCGTGGGCGTGGTTTCAGCGCAGCTGCGCTCGTGTCCTGCCCCTGCCCTGAGCTGACTGTGTGGAGAGGCAGACAGCAGAGATCCAGTAAACCTGCTCTGTTTTTATCTGAGTTCTGTCTGTAACAGCAGCTACTTTTTCCAAGAGTTACGCTGTTTTTGTAAATAGTTTTCTTGTGTGTTTTTAATCTGGAATGAATAAAAAAAAAAAAAAAAAGAGTTGTACCATGCGGGATTTGAACCCGTGGGGTTTGGGACGGAAGGCAAGCGCTTTATCCATTGACCTATCCAGGCATTACAGATACTCTGTATAAAACCACGCGGTATAAAAACATGTTATGATTTGTACGGGTGCCCTGACCATTGCGACATCCAGGGAAGATGCACGAACGAGGCATAATTGATTAGCTAGCTAACAATGAACAAAATATCTATGCTATTGCTATCTGATGCTATCTGCGATTCGCGAGTGAACGGCTCCACCGAGGTGAATTTATACGGCTGGAGCTGCAGGGGGTGGGGCTATACTTAAGAAGACCGCGTGACGAAACGCGGTCACATTTAAAACACGCCTAAAAAATCCTGAAACAGAAATATCTTTATACACAGTTTGCTCTATAACTCCAAAATTAATTGAGCTACAATTTTGAGACTTTTTACTCATTTACAAGATTACAATTATGACATTTATAATGTTTATTGAAGAAAATGTTGAAATTCACTTTACACGGTCTTTAAGTTTAATGAGCACGCTCCTCAACTCGTTTCCAGTTTTTAGTATTTGTGACAGTTGCAGCGCCACACACAGGCCTGGCATGGTTACTACAGCATTTGGGGTCATTTATGAAGTTTCCATTTAGAAGACCTTCCTTGAAACGGTGCTCTATTTGCAAGGATACTGTTTGAAACGACAAAAAGGTTGCTTTGGAAAAACTGCGTGTTCGTGTGGACAAGGCCTTAGGTTTGTAACAAACCAGCTTTTTGGACTCGAGACCAATATAAAGATGTTAAACTATGTTTGGTTAAGCTAAACTGGGGGTCAGCACTGTTGTGTGAGCAGACACTAGGAACCAATGTGTTGGTACTGGGGCACCAGGGGACACATTAGGTGATGCACCGTTGGTTGTGAGTGACGCTCGTGAGTTGTACATGTGTTCGTGTTGAAGACTTAATAAAGCCTGACTGAGTATCTCCAAGTGCTGCCCGTCTGGATGGTGTCCACACTGAGGAGCAGACATAACATTACATGGTGTCAGAAGTGAAGAAGCCCGTCTCCGCAACGTCGACGTCGGTGAGAAAGCAGCAGTTTTAACACGGCGCGCCCCGTGAGTGAACGAGGAGCTAAGCTAACGCCGAGTGAACGAGTGTGCTAGGCTAACGCCTCGTGGACGACACTGCTAAGCTAACGCCGCGGACACGACGAACAGAGGATGGATTCCCTGTTCTCGATCAACCCACCTGAAAACTTGGATTTCAGTGATTATTCGTCATGGCCCAACTGGATTCGCCGCTTCGAAAGGTTTCGGATAGCAGCCGGATTGGACGGTAAAGACGAAAGCTATCAAGTGAACTCATTAGTTTACACGATGGGCGATAAAGCGGATGACATTTTAGGAACACTGGGATTGAGTCAGGATGAGCTTAAGAAATACAAGAGTGTAAAAGAAGCTTTTGACAGACACTTTATTGGCAAATACAACGTCATATATGAGCGGGCACGTTTTAACAAAAGAAACCAAGACGCTGGTGAATCAGCTGAATCCTTCATAGGCGCAGTCTATAAGTTAGCAGAAAACTGCCAGTATGGACCACTGCAAGATGAGATGATAAGAGACAGGTTGGTGGCGGGCATACAGCACCAGGGCCTGTCGGAGAAACTGCAGATGGACAGTGAACTAACGTTAGAAAAGGCGGTGCAACAAATAAGACGACATGAAGAGATTAAGAAACAACAACCGATCGTGAGAGAGACGACGGGAGCAACACAGCATGCTAATGTGGACTTATTAAATTTCAAGAAAAGAACTTTCAGCGACAACCGAGCACATAAACCACACGAAACAGACAGACAGAGTGAAATCCAAAAAGGATACAAGTACTGTGGACGCTGTGGTAAATCACCTGCACATAACAAAGTGAACTGTGCAGCACGAGACGCAGAGTGCAGGAAATGCCGAAAGAAGGGACATTTTGCAGCTGTGTGCAGATCAGCCAGAGTGGGAGCAGTCCAGATGGATGAGGACGTCGCACGGGAGGACGACAAACTGTTTTTGGGAGCAGTATCAGCAGGAGAACGCCCCAACAACTGGAAAAAAACGCTGGAAATCAACGGCAAAAACATCACATTCAAGCTGGACACGGGAGCAGATGTGACTGTGATACCAACAGCCACCTACTCGAAAGACACACATGGCCCACTTACCAAAGCAGACAAGCCCTTGTGTGGTCCAGGTGGTGAAGCCCTGCAAGTGAAAGGTCAGTTCAACGCTCTCATGAAATACAAAGACAAAACTACAACACAGCCAGTGTATGTCATGCAGAGACTGTCTACTCCATTACTGGGCTTCCCAGCTGTTTCAGCTTTGGGGTTGCTGCGCCCCATAGACAGCGTTAAAGTGCTGGAGGCTGACATGAAAAACATAAAAGATGAAACGCCAGAGTATGTTGATAGCGAGGACGTCGTCATCATCGAAGCATCCGGGCCGGAGTCACAGCCTGAGGAGTCCTGCAGAGAGACCAGGAACCAGAAGGTTAAAGATGTGGAGGAGAGTCCGACAGAAACAGCACAGAAGAGCAACATGGAGCTGAAGTCTGAAGCTTCTCCAGCAGAGGGCGCCAAGGAACAATCCTCTCTGATTCCGACCAAAACGAAGAGACGTCGGAAGAGGAAGCTCAGCCTGAAACAGAGACCGGAGCTTCAGGTGAAAAGAGTGATGACAATGTTGGAGACTAGAAGCTTCAACCCACCTGCAGGAAGAGAAAAACTGAAGCAAAAAGGTACCAAGAAGGAACCCAAACACGACCCGGTACCAGAAGACCAAACACCACAGATGGTAAAAACTGAGCCGGAAGGAAGTTCAGAAGAAAACCATCCTCCAAAGAAACGGAAGAAGAAGAAAAAAGAGAAGAAGAAAGAGAAGAAGAAGAGAAAGAAGAAGAGAAAAGAAAAGACTGAAGGTTCAGGTCCAGTTCCTGAATCCTGCAGAGACTAGACTTGTAAATAGCATTCATAGAGAAGTGAGCTGTGGCCCACAGGGCAGAATAATCCCTGCACAGCTCTGGGGACGCAGGTAGTCGACCCTGACCCCTAGATAGGTCAAAGTTATAGTTGTTTGTAGTATTAATGATAAAGTACTAGTATAATCTGTTCATTTGGTAAAAGCATTTGAAAGGGTGTGGGTATGTCTGTTCAGCATGTTCATAATCAATGAGGACAATTTAAGTTTAAAGGCATAGTATGGATGCTAAGCTAAAAAGGGGAGATGTTGTGTGAGCAGACACTAGGAACCAATGTGTTGGTACTGGGGCACCAGGGGACACATTAGGTGATGCACCGTTGGTTGTGAGTGACGCTCGTGAGTTGTACATGTGTTCGTGTTGAAGACTTAATAAAGCCTGACTGAGTATCTCCAAGTGCTGCCCGTCTGGATGGTGTCCACACTGAGGAGCAGACATAACATTACAAGCACAAACAATACAGTCAGCACGGTGGTGGTGGGCTGATGGTTTGGGCTCCTTGCAGTTGCTGAGCCTACCATGAAATCCTCAACTAAAGGATGCTGGAGTCCAACAGCTAAAACCTGGACCAAACTGGGTCCAATAGGACAATGATCCAAAACACAAAAGTAACTAATCTAGAACAGAACGGCTCAAAAAGGAAGAAATCAAGACGCTGCAACAATCCAAAGTCCAGACGTGAATCTGAATGAAATACCGTGGGACCTCCAGACAAGTGTGGACTTCTATTTTCCCATGATTACAAGTGTAGTCTTTGTGTTACCAACCTTTAAAACTTTCTCTGGTGTGGGTCAGTCCACGTTAAAGTGTTGCGCCGTGCGTTTGTTCGATGTAACAAACACACGTCGAGTCCTTGTTTGTAACCTGCCGTCCCTCCCTCTGACGCAGGTGTGATCGCCTACTCCATCGGCATCGCCTGGGCCGCCCAGGACGAGCTGGAGTACATCGCCACCGACCCCGACAAGGAGCACTCCTTCTTTGTGGACGAGTTCGACAACCTTTACAAATACGTATCAAAGATCATCCACAACATCTGCCAGGAGTTCAACTCTCAGCCCAGGAACTGAGGCCGGAGGTGTTGGAGGGAACTCCTTGGATGTTTTTAACAGAACTCTGTAAATGTACTCACTCTGCCGCCCAGATGGGGTTCCTGGATTGGCAGGAAAGGCCACATATTTGCAAAGGAAGGGGAGACGACTGGGAATTTTGAGTATAAACAAATTAAATTTACCAGCATATTGTTGTTCTGGTGCCAGTTCCAGACGTCACAGATCCCTATAGTCTGTTAAACTAATGGAACCAATGGGTCAACCCTTACAAATGGTTTCTAAATGTATGTTTTATAAACATTGGCAAAAACAATGTGCATTATTTTACAGATCAGTGAAAAATTGGGGTTGCCAGTTTGTGAAAATGTATTTAAACGTTTGCACATCTGGGATGAGATGCGTTCATTTACACGTTTTATATGTTTGCAGACTAAGCTGAAATGAAACGCAGACTTTTAACAAATATTTACTAGAAGGTGATAACCACAGACTTCCTGCAGAGAAACAAGTTTTGATCGTCTCGTCTGAAAACGCTTCATAAACTTTTCTGGGCGTTTCTTTAATTTCTGTAAAGAAGATTCTCCTAAATGTGGAGATTTGACCAGGAAGTTGTCGAAGGTAACGTCAACGACTACGGTGCTGTTATTCTGATTATTTTGGGAGGGGAGGGGGGTAAAAAGGCATTCTGAAACAGGGACTTGTGTGAGAAATGAACGTTTGTGTCTCGGAGTGACAGAAAAATCACTCTGTGTTTCAGTAGTGGCTCCTAACATTTCAACGATCTCTTGAGTTCCATTAAGAATATTTATGATTTACTCTTCTTTCCTGTTTGTACATATACTTACTAAAAACCTTTTGCTTATACTGTATTGTTCAAATAATCTTGTTGTTTTTAGACTTTTTTGATAAAATAAAGAAAATTAAAAGAACCTAAGGACGTTGTTTTGATATTTTAACTTTTTGGGCATTCTTTAGAGATGATGTTGGACTCGAGAGCCTCAGCGGCTCAACAGAAGACCAACTGGACTTCTCGTTTCTTGAAATGAATTCACGGCACCTTCACAACGACTCGTTGCCTCTGATGTGTGTCCCACCGGTGTATGAATATGATAAAACTCTGATTCTTCTCTGTAGAGATCTAGTAGAGTGCTGCATGAATGGCTAAATGAAGGCACAGATTGCAAAGAGCTTTGAGTATCTTGATAGGATAGAAAGGTGATATATAAAAGTACAGTCCAATTACCATTTAGTGCCTGGACAACATCAGGTAGGAGGCGTCCTCAGTGGAGTTCCTCAGGGGACTCTTGGATGCAAAGGTGCACCGGCTCTACAGCGGCGGACGCCCATTTCAGCTGCTTGTATCCAGGATCCTCCTCCATCAGGTGCTTCAAGCAACTCGACGCCTCCCTAGGGATGTTTTCTGGACATGTCCAACTGGGAGGAGACCTTGGGGAAGACCCAGGACACGCTGGAGACTCTCTCTTGGATGGTTTGGGAACGCCTTTGAGTCCTTCCAGAAGAGCTGGAAGAGGTGGCTGTGGAAAGAAATATCTCGACCTACCTTTGCAAGCTGCTGCCCCTGAGACCCGACTCCAGAACACGGACGGATCAGGAACTTCTGTCACGATCCATTTGATGACCATATGTGTGGGGTGACATGTACCGTATTTTCCGGAATATAGGTCGCAGCTTTTTATCATTTTTCCATGCCCTGCGACCTATATTCAGGTGCGACCTATTTATGGCTTTTTCTAAAATAAGCTGATTTGTAATCATTTATTAACAAAAATTAAACTGAGACACACTCTTACAATAATGTCAGCTAACAAATATATTTTAGGTGTTTATCCTGCTAAAATTATTCATTTATTAAAGAAAAGTTCAGCTCAGACACATATTTGCTATAATTTTTATCAAACAAATAATTGTTTTTAAGTGTTAATCTTCTTAAAAGCCTTGCTGTGCGCTCCTGTGGAAGAGACATTTGCAGCAGAGCTAAACACGGTCCACATTTTGACGTAGGTGCGACCTATATATGGATTTTTCGAATTCTTTGGCAGTAATTGGACAATGCGACCTATATTCGGGTGCGACCTATATTCCAGAAAATACGGTAGATGGACCAGAACATCGAGCTTTGCAACACTGAAGCACCACTCCAGAGGAACGGTTCAATATTCCCCCCCGTGGATAAAAACAGCTGAAGTTTCAGGATGACATGTTGGACAAGTCGTACGAAACCCCTTTGAAACATTTTACAGCAGGTTTTATTTTGAACATAACTTTCATTTACAAACCAGTGACTGAGAAAATGGCTCATGTAAAGCTATACTCTCCACGTACAACTTATTTTTTTCTTTTAAACTCCTCAATTTACAGTAAACTGGAACCGCAGGACGTTCGTCTCCCATCAAAGCTGAAGGGTTGCCTCCTTTTCAGTGAGTCCTAAAGTACTGCGCTAGTTTCCTGCTAAACACGACGGGACGACTGTAAAAATCAGGACATGATACATCACATCGGAGCGGAGCGCGCCCACACGGCCGGGGGAGAAAACTACAGACGCTACACTGCATTCGGTTCAAACAAAGAGCAAACTGGCCAGAATCTGTTAGTTACTCTAAAAATTGACGTCTAGTCTGATTTATTCATTAAAGAACCAAGATGGTTTACGTCGGACACACGTTTGTAATCTTACTTCTGAAGTGTACAGTTACTTGAATCTAACGAACAAGCAATATATTTAATGTCCGTATCTTATTGTACCAGCTTTGCCCTGAAACACACAAAACTGATTTTCCCCAGGCACACTCATCCCCCCAAAAAAAAAAAACTCGCGTCGCACAGTAAATTTTAAGACTGAATATATATTTTGTTTATCATAAGCATTTGTAATTTTACATCTAATGTTAGCACGGACGAAAATGCGACACACACCCCCGCTCTGGTTCTCCACCGTCCCCTCCCTCCCCACAACGAGCTCGTTAAAAGAACATTTTAAAGACCTTTTTAAAGCAAAGGCACGTTTGTCGACAGAGGTTTAAAAAAAAAAAAAAGGCAGGTCAGGAGCGGGGCGGGGGGGCAGAGAGGAGGAAGTTGGAGGCTCCATCCTCCTG
>JBBPBX010006035.1:58512-69894 GCA_038048925.1 Garcialebias charrua
TATATGTATATATATATGTATATATATATATGTATATATATATATATAGTATATACAGGTAGTCCCCGACTTACGAGCGAGTTCCGTCCCTAGGGGGCGCTCGTAAGTCAAAAATTCGTAAGTAGGATCACATAGTAAAAAAAAAAAAAAAAAAATTTTTTTTATTTTTTTTTTTTATAAATGAATACATGTACAGTACTGGACAGTCACCAAGCACTTAGCCTATCCTAACACAGTTTTTAAAGATGAAGGAATCAGTTGAATTGTCTCCCTCCTCCCTGCAGGCTCCATAGGGAGCTTGCTCCCTTTATGTGAAAGGGAGACAATTCAACTTATTCCTTCATCTTTAAAAACTGTGTTAGGATAGGCTAAGTGCTTGGTGACTGTCCAGTACTGTACATGTATTCATTTATAAAAAAAAAAGTAAAAAAAAAAATTTTTTTATTTTTTTTTAATGAGATGCATGCTCGTAAGTCCGGGACCTCGTAAGTAAGAGCGCTCGTAAGTCGGGGACTACCTGTATATATATATATAGTATATATATATATATATACAGTATATAGTATATATATATATATACAGTATATATATATATATTATATATATATATACAGTATATATATACATACTGTATATAAAGTTAAAAAAAAGTAAGATGAAGCTGAATTAAGTGCAGCTTGAGTTCAGTAGTCTGTTTCTGAGCCTGGTGGTCTTGCTCTGAATGCTCCTCAGCTGCTGCTAGAGGGGAGAGGCTGGAACAGACCGTGTGCAGGGTGAGTGGAGTCCTTCATGATGCGAAGCGCCTCCCCCCCGCATCATGAAGTGTACAGGTCCGAGGTGGTGGGAAGGCTGCTCCCCAAAGTCATTTCAATCAGACGAATTAACCCGAGTTCACCCTTTATTTTCTCAGCTTAAAACTGATAACTCGCTGCGTTCAGTTCGTTATGTTTTTAAACAAAATGCACGTGGACAGAGAGTCTACCTCCCATTTGTTTTCAGACTATGGGGTGGGGTAGGGTGTGGGGTGTCTCTGATGCACATCTTCAAGGGTAATTTCACCAAAGCCATGCTGACTGCAACTTGAGACAATGTACAACTGTGATGTTTAAATATTGTGTCAGGAGATCTGGTTACGCCCTTAGTGATAAAAATGTTAAATTCTGAACTTCAAACTTCGTTGTGACTAAAGACGGCTGCTTTAACAGTTTCATCCTCAACCCGTTTAGGTTGTCATCTTGGCAAACATCAAGATAATCCAAAATCTTAGTTAAGCCAAGATTTAATCCAAGTATTGCATCACAGTAGCTGCTGGACAAATACTCACTGCCTGACATGAGATAAAGTCCGTTCGGGTCCACAGCTAAGCTGGTGACAGCGTCCAGGTGGGCCACCATGGAGTGAATCAGCTTCCCGCTGTTGTTGTCGAAGAACTTGATGTGTCGGTCCTCCTGAGCCGTGATGGTGATGGGGAGGGTGGGGTGGCTGAGGACTTTGTTGATCTGACAGGGAACGTCTGATTACAAAAAAACAAAAAAAGTTTACAAGATTTTGGTGTCGACGCTTCAACTTTGTTTTCAATTTCAATTCAGTTTATTATATAGCACCATGTCCAGATTTTTTTTTTGATGAAAGTTAGATTACCGGTAGATATAGGTCTATAATTAGCTAGGATCCCCGAGTCAAGGTGAAATAAAAGTTTAATTACAGCAATCTTAAAGCTCTGTGATGCGTAACCGTTTATTAGAGACTAATTAAGAAGATCCAAGATGTGGTTATTAATTAAGGGAAATAAATCTTTAAACAATCTGGTTGGGATGGGATCTGTCAGACATGTGGATGGTTTGGATGAGGCTATTATTTTTGATCATTCAAAGAGCTCAACAGGACAAAAACAGTCCAAACATAAATCAGGTTCTAGCGACATTTTTAAAGTTGTCTCATCTGACACGGAACCAGACGCGATAGTAGGAATGCTGGTTTGATTTTTTTCCCTTTCCGCTTTTTTTGTTTGTTTTGTTTTTGTAGTTTAATAACATTTCAGCTCAATTCAGCTCCAAACTCACCTGGCTCCAAACCGGATTCCAGACTGAGGACCAGTTGTCGGGTCTCCATGTTGAAGAGGCCGATCTGGCCATTTGTGAAAGATGTGACCAGATGGGCCGGTTCACTGCACACCAGGTCTACAGAGGAGGGAATGCCCAGCTCTGGTACAGAAAGACAAAAAACAAACTCCAGTTCCTTAATTTAAAAACATCAGAAAAAAGTACGATTAAAATCAGGGTTTTTACACAATTCCCACTTTTCCAAACTTAAATTTTCAAAAATCTGTTGAGTTTTAAGCCATTTATGGAGTCAAAATGTCTAAATTTAGTGTGAACGTTTATTTTATTATCTGGATGCCTCAAACTTCATCACAGCGGGGAAAATGTTCTTTAAATCAAAAGCTTCAAGTCTTCCGTCAGAACAAAATAACGCTTGTTCACAATAAAACTGAATATTTTGACCGTTTCCGTACGTTTGTTTTCGTTGAATACTGCGAGGGCGGGGGAGGTGGTGTTGGCGTCCCACAGTCTCACGGTGCCGTCCGCAGAGCAGGAGAGGAGGCGCTGATGTGTGCTGCTGTACACCAAACCCCAAACTGAGTCCGTGTGTCCGCTCAGCTCTCCACGCAGCGCCGACGAGTCTGCCACGGAGAATAACCTCGAGTCACTTGACGATTCGACTTCAAACATCGCCAGACTCGATGAAAAACACTCGCTAAGTTACCGTAGGAGTCGTAAGGATCGATGTTGGGGTTGGGCGTGTTCCAACACTGGACGGTGCCGTCAACCCCTCCGCTGAAGCACTGCTCCCCCGTACTGCTCATGACCACGCTCAGCACAGCCCCCCTTTAATAACACAAACATTTAAAAGATCAAACATTACATTTTAAATCTAAAATACCTCGACTCGTGGGATCGTTCAACCTTTTTTTTACCTGTGAGCTCTGAAGGTGTAGATGGGCTCCACATCTAAAGACGTACTCCTGCAAACAAAGAAGATTTTAATTTAAAAGAGGAAAAAAACCAAATAGTACTGTCAAATCAGTGAACAAAATCTTTATAAATCTTGATTAATCAATAACACAAAGAACAAGATTCTCTATGAAGCAGAAAACGCGAAGCAACAAAACAGTAAAACGGGACATTTTACTAAGTGACGTGAAGAAGATACAGAAAGTAAACAAAGTTTATTTTGGTTGTGATATTGTACAGCAGAGGGTTACTGAATGTCAGAGTCTGAAATGTTCAGGACGATATGAAACAGTCTAATGTCCGCTGGTAGCAAGGACTTCCTGTGTTTCTCTGTGGAGGACCTCGGTACAGTCTCTGGCTGAAGGAGCTCCTGCATGTGTCCGAGATCTCTCCACCCCCACAACGTCACTGGCCTTTGAATATTTATTTATTACGTTTGCATCTGCAACCTTCAGCCCGCTGCACCAGCACCAAAGGACTGGCCACCACAGACTCGTAGAACGTCCTCAGCATCATCCTGCAGACGATAAACAACCTCATCCTCCTCAGAAAACGATGGCTTTGGACTTCCTGGTCCACGCTAGATTATTGCTCATGAACACCCCCATGTATCTGCACTCCTTGATGATTTCAGGTAGAAGCAGGGGTCACAGGTGCTTTAATTCTCCTGCATCCCACCAATGTATTTATACAGGTGCTGGTCATAAAATTAGAATATCATAATAAAGTTGTTTTATTTCAGTAATTCCATTCAGTAAGTGAAACTTGCATATTACACACAGACTGATATATTTCAAATGTTTATTTCTTTTAATGTTGATGATTATAATTGACAACTAATGAAAAACCCCAAATTCAGTATCTCAGAAAATTAGAATATTATGGAAAAGGTTTATTATTAAATTTATTAAAATTAGAATATTACTTAGGACAAATAAAAAAGATATTTTTTAGAAATGTTGGCCAACTGAAAAGTATGAACATGAAAAGTATGAGCATGTACAGCCTCAATATTTAGTTGTTGCTCCTTTTGCCTGGATTACTGCAGCAATGCAGCGTGGATCAGTCTGTGACACTGCTCAGGTGTTCTGAAAGCCCAGGCTGCTCTGACAGTGGCCTTCAGCTCTTCTGAATTGTTGGGTCTGGTGTATTGCATCTTCCTCTTCACAATACTCCATAGATTGTCTATGGGGTTATGGTCAGGTGAGTTTGCTGGCTAATTAAGAACAGGACCATGGTCCTTAAACCAGGTCCTGGTAGCTTTGGCACTGTGTGCAGGTGCCAAGTCCTGTTGGAAAATGAAATCTGCATCTCCATAAATTTGGTCAGCAGCAGGAAGCATGAAGTGCTCTTAAACTTCCTGGTAGACGGCTGTGATAATAATAATAATAATAATAATTAATTCAATTTATAACGCACTTTTCATTACTGAAAATCTCAAAGTGCTACACATATATTGAATGCTACACACATTCATAAACCGGTGGCGGCAGACTACCATGCAAGGTGCTTTCCAGTCCTACCGGGAGCAACTCAGGGTTAAGTGTCTTGCCCAAGGACACAACGACACATGGTGCGGGTCCCGGGAGTCGAACCGCCAACTTTCCGATCGGGAGACGACTGCCATTACCACTACACCACGGCTGTGTTGATCTTGGACCTCAGAAAACACAGTGGACCAACACCAGCAATGACGTGGTACCCCAAACCACCACTGACTGTGGAAATGTGACAATGGACCTCAAGGAGCGTGGATTCTGTGCCTCTCCTCTCTTCCTCCAGACTCTGGGACCTTGATTTCCAAAGGAAATGTTAAATTTACTTTAATCAGAGAACATAACTTAGGACCACTCAGCAGCAGTCCCAGGCGAGATGCTTCTGATGCTGTCTCTTGTTGAAGAGTGGCTTGACACAAGGAATGCAACAGCTGAAACCCATGTCTTGCATATGTCTGTGCGTGGTGGTTCTTGAAGCACTGACTCCAGCTGCAGTCAACTCTTTGTGAATCTCCCCCACATTTTGGAATGGGTTTTGTTTCACCATCCTCTCCAGGGTGCCGTTACTACCCTATTGCTTGTACACTTTTTTATACCACATCTTTTCCTTCCCTTCACCTCTCTATTAATGTGCTTGGACACAGAGCTCTGTGAACAGCCAGCCTCTTTAGCAATGACCTTTTCTGTCTTGCCCTCCTTATGCAAGGTGTCACTGATCGTCTTTTGGACGACTGTCAAGTCAGCAGTCTTCCCCATGATTGTGTAGCCTACAGAACTAGACTAAGAGACCATTTAAAGGCCTTTGCAAGTGTTTTGAGTTACCGTAATTAGCTGATTAGAGTGTGGCACCAGGTGTCTTCAATATTGAACCTTTTCAACAATATTCTAATTTTCTGTGATACTGAATTTGGTTTTTTTATTAGTTTTTCAGTTATAATTATCTAAATTAAAATAAATAAACATTTGAAATACTGTATATCAGTCTGTGTGTAACGAATTAATATACAAGTTTCCCTTTTTCAATGGAATTACTGAACTAAATAAACGTTTTTCATGATGTTCTAATTTTATGACCAGCACCTGTACATTTGTGTGTTTTGTGTACACTTCCATGTTGATTTCCATGATAATAACCTAAAGACAATTATTCTCAAGGGCCTAGTTATGACTTTTTCATCATTACATTAGTTAAACATCATTTTCTTTTAGTTAGCTCTCTTACTTCCCCATTTACAGTCACAATGGAGTAATTTTATCTATTATTTTCATCAGTAGTCCTCAGCCCTGGTCTTCGAGGGCCACTACTCTGCATCTTTTAAATGTTTCTCTGCTTCAACACACCTGATGTGAATAAATGAGTGACTAACAGGCTTCTTCAGGATTTGAAGGCCTGCTGACAATCAAGGAAGCATCTAAAGCATGCTGGACACTGGCCTTCGAGGACCAGCATTGAAGACCATTAGTTTAAATTAACAACAGTGGTTCCCAACCCTGGTCCCTGAGGAACACCATCCTGCATGTTTCAGTCGTTTCCTGCTCCAACACACCTGATTCAGTGATTTAATTACTTCCAAGTTCTGCAGAAGTTGGTTAATCACCAATTCATTCAAATCAGGTGCGTCAAAGCAGATAAACAAGTAAAACGCAGGACGGTGCTAATCAAGGAGCAGGGTTGGGAACCACTGGTTTTGAAAACCCATTAATCTGGTTGAAGGCGTCCTCACTTTTTGGCAGGAGCGGTCTTTTGAAGGTTCCACATTTTGAGCGTGTGGTCCTCTGAAGCTGTGATGAGGACAGGCTCCACGGGATGAAAGGTCAGGGCACGAATCCCATCGAAGTGACTCCGCAGAGTGAACTTTGGGTTCCACGTCTTCCTCATGGCGTCCTTATTGTTTCCAATCTGAGAACGAGACATCATTCATTCATTCACCCTTTATTTATACAGGCTAGCCTCAGAACCTAACATTAAACCTACGGCTTCACAAAACGTAACAGATGGGCCAGAAATAAGCTACAAGGACACTTTCAATTTGTATAGCATGTTTAGTACCGTATTCGTCGGCCTATAAGTCGCACCGGAGTATAAGTCGCACCAGCCAAATATGCCAAATTAAATGGAAAAATCAACGTATAGGTCGCACCGGCCTATAAGTCGCACCTCACGTGAGCTGGTGTTTTGCACAAAATGGACTGGCTGCCAAATTGTTTGAGTCAGAGTCAGAGTCAGAGTCAGAGTCAGAGAGTCTTTATTGTCATTTGCACCGCATGTGGTACATGAGATGAAAACGAGATTATGGAAGGACTTTTGACAAGATTATCACATTAAAACTACAGTACATTATTTTGTTTGATGTGTCTTAATTAATAAATGAACATTATTTTGGACTGGCTGCCAAATTTTTTGGAAGGACTTTTGACAAGATTATCACATTAAAACTACAGTATTTTGTTTTATGTGTCTTAATTAATAAATGAACATTATTTTGGACTGGCTGCCAATTTTTTTAGAAGGACTTTTGACAAGATTATCACATTAAAACTACAGTATTTTGTTTTATGTGTCTTCATTAATAAATGAACATTTTTTTGGTATATTTTGTGACTTTCATCATTTATCTTTAAAGATAAACACATAGAAATATATTTTTATTAGCTGACATCACAGTAAAAAAACGTCTCATTTTAAAATGATGACAGAAACAGATACTGTATTTATTTTATGGCTTTTATTTATTTATTCAAAACCATTGAAGTCTTCATCTTCTGTGTCACTGCACCATTTTTGGACCAGGCAGATGTCAACAGTGTAGGTACTGTAAAGGGTTTCTTAGCGCCCATAGCGGCCGAAACTGGTACTGCACCATTTTTGGAGCTTTTGACCAAAGTCACATTATGACCAAAATGTTGGAAAAATCGACGTATAAGTCGCACCGGCCTATAAGTCGCAGGGCTTAGAAATGTAGGCAAAAAGGTGCAAAAAGGTGCGACTTATACGCCGGAGAATACGGTACTTAGATTTTCACCTTAAAATACTGTGATAAACTACCTTTAAAACACACAGTACATTAAATACTGTATGTAGATCAGACAGGTCATTTTCAGCATGCAACACAGATTAGTGAATGAAAGAGAAATTCATAGATAAAATAGACAGAAGAGGTTTTTCACGGCTCTTTCCACTCACATCATACGCCAGACTGTCGGCCTCGTTGGCCACAGTCAGCCCTGCCAGATCCCCCAGGCCTAAAACGTTCTCCATGGCCTCGTCTGTGCCGATGATGAAGGCCTTTCCTGAGGTGGGAGGGAAAGTAAGCGCCTCAACTGGGGGGGAAGAGCAAACGGAAATGTAAGTAGAGGCATGGAAGAGCTCGACTACTTGATTTTTTCTTTCCTGGAGCACCTTCGTCCGGTCGATTTCCCTCGTGTTCGTTGAAGCGCGCCACATTGGGCCGAGGCTGAGGAGCGGACGGAGGCTGCATGTGAGACAAGTCCTCTCCGTCCCTCAGGTTAGCCAGCATGTCTTGCAGCTTGGACCGGTTGGGCCCTGGTTAACGAGTCGGGTTAAAAGTTAACAAATCTGACACAGTGATGACAAGCGGAGAAGGAAAGACAAAACAAAAAAAAAATCATAAACGAGTGCGTTCAGGCTGAGAGACAAAGCCGTAAGACTGCGGAGGGGAAAGCAGCACTGAAAGGCAGAAAAACAAAAACGATGCGACAAAAGAAGGCGATGAGCGGCCAGCAGCAGGGTCCTGAAAGGCAGAGAACGAGTCGAGGCGCATTTATCTTTAGGGGTGAACTGTGCGGAGATCTGAATGCCCACAGCTGAAGGCACAAAAGATCTAAACATCTCCTGAACCAGAGGACAGATTCTAACGGAACCCAGGAGGTCTAACTCAACTCAAGATGGCCACCGCAGCCAAAGATGACAATAACCTGGCCAGTTCTACAAGATGTTGAGCTAAAATTTGGTGCGCCAGTAGCTGAGGGTCATTCCCACTGAGTACTAACAGATCATCCAAGATCGGTTTTTAAAATTTGGTCATTACCTATTGAAGTCTGCCTGTCTGTTAGCAAAATATGCCATGAATCACCAGATGACTGGACACATACAGCTCAGTCCAAGCGTAGGCCGTCCTACCTAATAGATATTCATCAACACATAAAAATTGATACGACGCAATGAGAAAAAAATTGGCGTTTGTAGCCGAGAATCGTCCCCAACACAAAGTGCGACCCCTTGTGCAAACATCTCCACCTTCTACCGCTTATTAGTGGTCGGATAAGAGGCAACAGGTCCGGGAGAGGAACTCAAGACCTCTCTCGCCCCAGCGACACACTCCACCTTCTCCTTGGGGACTTGAAGTCGTTCCCAGACCAGAGAGGATACACAATCCCTCCAGCAAGTTCTGGGTCCACCCCCAGTCTCTTCCCAGAAGGACATGCCTGGAAAACCTCCAAAAGGAGGCGTCCTAATCAGATGAACCACCTCAGCTGACTCCTTTCTATGCAGAGGAGCAGCCACTTTACTCCGAGCTCCCCCGATGACTCACCCTATCGCTGAGAGCCTTCCACCTTACGAAGGAAGCTCATTTCAGCTGGTCGTATCCAGGATCTGGTTCTTTTAATCACGATCCAAACTTCATGACCACAGGTGAGGGTTGGAACGTAGATGGACCAGTAAATCCAGAGCTTTGCCTTTCGACTCAACTCTTCCTTCACCGTGACGGACACGTTGTGCAACATGTTTAATTTGAACCTCGACAGTAACGGTTGAAGTCGACCCCTTTTGCTCATCTCAACCACAGGATGGACTTTAAAGAAACTCTCTAATGGCTGCACTTGGGTCAACTCAAGTTCAGATGATTCCCACAAATATAACTCGTTTTTACCAACACTGAGCTAAAACTTCATGTGGTAGTAGCTGAGCATCACCCTCAACACATACTCAGAGCGCTAAAAGAAAACGTGAGCTCTCGCAGAATTCTGTTCATAAGTTCTGATAAACGTGGGTGAGTTTGATCCTTTAATATAGCTCTTTAAAAAAACAGAAACTTCTCCTTTAAATTCGCTCCACGTGATCTCTTCCACACACCCACCACAGTGATAAAGCACCGAGAGCGACAGGTTAAAAAAAAGAAGAGAAGAAAGCAGAGGTGCTGGAGTCATGTGAGGAAGAGGAGTGCGAGATCAATCACAGCAGGAAGAAATGCCTGAATGTAAAATCTGCTGAAAGTGTCTGGAGTGTCGTTCTGAGAGCGGCGGTATCCTGCCGAGCCACAGAAGCTTTTATCAGCTACCAATTAATACACAGCAGCTAAAATATTTGTTACTGTAGTACCAACACGGCTGACAGATGAGGATAAAGATGGTGATTGTTACGTTATTATGACTAGAGAAGACAGGAACAGATGACTACAGAGACTACGGTGGCCCAGAAGGGACACAGATGGTATTATTATCACTGCTAAGTGCCACATAAATCTCTGAAAATTACCAGTGTGGACAAGATGATGGTGTGAACGTGACATAAAAGGGAAAAACGAAACGAAATGGAACAGACAAACATGCATCAAGCATTAAAGTGTTCAACCCCAATTCTAAAAAAAAATGTCTGGACGTTACGTAAAATGTAAATAGAGTTGCAAATCTCATAAACTTATATTTTATTCACAATGGAACACAGTAAACATATCAAATGTTTAAAGAAATTGTACTTTAAAAAAAAAGGTAATTTTGAATTTATTGGCAATTAGGGCTGAGATGGCGTAGAGGTAGGGCAGCAGACTTGGGACCAGAATGTCACAGGTTCAACTCCCTGCAATTCTCAAATGTCATGGTGTCTCTAAGCAAGACACCTAATCCCTAACTGCTCTCCAGGTGCTTACATAGCTGCCCACTACTCCACCTGGGTGTTTCTCAAGTGTGCAGGGTTAAACGAAGAGAACTAATTTAGTCATTGTATGGAAACATACAACAATAACAAATAGCATTTTAACATCACATCGCAAAACAGTTGGACCGGGGCAACAAAAGGGCTGTGAATAAGAAACAACAGGTCAGTAAGAGGACTGGATATAAAAAAGTCATTTCAATGTCTCTCAGAAGTAATGGACAGAGGGTTCACCAGTTTGTGCAAAACCGACTTAAAATAGTGGAACAATTTCAGAATAAAGTTCCTAAATGTAAATTAAAAACTGTTCTGTGGTCAAACGGATCCAAATCTGAGATTATTTTAGTAACCACAATTCAATTCCATTCAGTTTATTTATAAAGCGCCAAGTCACAACAGAAGTCGTCTCAGGGCACTGCACAGAAACATCCATACATTAAAAAAAATAATTTATCACTATTTATCTGAGGAGCAGACTGCTTTGAATTTAACTCCATCACAGAACTCTCATCTTGAGCAAGCATGAAGGTGACAGTGGAAAGGAAAAACTCCCTCGTGAGGAAGAAACCTTTAGCCACAGAGGGCACGTCGGCCTGTCACAATAACAAATTTTGCTGGGTGATTAATTGTCTCAAATTATTACAATAAAGGATAATATTGTTTGAAATTTGACAATAATTACCGGTAGTAATTATTTTGAAATTTAAGAAGAAATGTTTAATTTCTTTTGAGTGCAGTATCTTTTTTGACCACTGGAAGTCAGTATAAGACTGTTTGAACCAAAGGATGGATAGTGAGGGAGCGAGCAGCGTGTCTCTAAGAAAATGGGAAGGAGACCTCTTGACATGACATGAGCTGTCTCTCCTTCCTTTTTTCAGTTCTCAAAATGGTGGACGCTCTGTGTGGTTTGAGCTCTTTAGCATTTTTCACACATTGCCGAAGGTCAGCCTTTTAACTTAGCTCGTAGCTTAGCGGCTTT